>BSBN01000382.1:12015000-12182500 GCA_027924645.1 Cunninghamia lanceolata | reverse complement strand
TGTCTGGAACCCAACACTTAGATGCTCATATCTTTTTCTTTCTTTATCACTGGAGGCTAAATCTCTGGAATATGATAGTCATGATACCCCTCTTGACTTGTTCAAATCTACAACTTACTAAGTTACACCATTTGAGAGATCCAGACCCGATTGTCGGACCTTGTTACATACTCTATTCTTGTTCACCAGACCAAAACAATCTTCAATCTGACTTCTGGTATAGGCATATTATGCACTGCGGATGTATGGGATGGACTTTGTTGGCATCAATGACAAAAGTTATGAAGCCACACAGTGTCTCTTTCCAACAATCTCACCCTTTAGCATTGATGGTAACACTTAGTGAAAAATGGCTAAGTGTCGTAGTAACTCCCCCTTAGTGTGTGCTCTATCTCTTGCACTATTTTACCGGAGCTCCCCCTTTGCTGGATCCCACATTTTTCACTACTCTTCACTCTCCCTTTGACATTAATGGCAAAGGGTGGAATCTGCATACCAAAATTTTGGAAAAAAATTTCTATACATGGGCGTAAGTATATACAAATCATATGTTATACTTACATATACTTAAGTATATCCACAAAGGTTGTCTTCGAATGGATAATTTATTTGGCCCAACTCCTCTTCATTCTGTCCAAAATGGCGATGTGTCCACTTAACAAAAATGCATATGCATTTGCCCTCTTTAAGTTTGTTGGATCACTAGTCTGGATTGTATTTTGTGCCTCTATCATGGCATCATGCATTGCTTCTAACTTAGGGATGATTATCCCTCTGAGCTCACTCATTCTATCCATTATGTTCTTTTTCTCCTTAACCAGTTCTTTAATTTCATTTATTATAGCAATAGATTGACATTCATGATTCACCAGAGAGGTAGTAAGGGGATAAAATTTTTGAGATAAACTTGACAGTTTTCCTTCTTGTTCTTTCACTTTCTTCTCAATGTCTTCTGTCACTTTGGGCTAAGTTAAACAAAATTTTTATATGTCCCCACCATCTTTAAGAGCATTTTCAAGGCTCTTTATGCCAATACCTAAGGTTCTTCTATCATTAGTAATTATCCCTTGTACTTCACTAAACCTCTTTCCCAAGAACTCCTTCCAGACCTTAGTTTCTGCCGATTTCTCTGAGGATTCAAAATGAGTGTCAACAGAATTGACTAAGTTTTTCAGATTACTAGATGGAGAGGTAGAAGGATCCTTTTGATAGGTTGGAATAATCTTCTCTAGCATCCCATATGCAATCTCCAACAGCTCACAATCCTCCATGTGAGATTTTAGAAGTTTCTCTTTTTCTTTGGCTTGAGCAAAAGATATTACCTTCATTATTTGAATAAGAGATATAGAGTCAAAGTTTAGTGGTCTTTGAATTAGCTCAGGTTCATCTAGCTCCATTATTTCTTTATCTAGGAAATTTTGTACTGTCTCTGTAGTGTCTCTTGTAGACTCTACTTCCTTCCTTTTGGGGACATCCAGACTAACTTGCTTATCGATCTTTGTTTCTTCTACCAATCTTTCCTTTTTCAGAATAGAGGAGTCTAATGCCTCAGATGGCTCTTCATCATTTTTCTTTAATCCTTCGACATTCTTGTTAGAAAATGTTTCTTCTTTCTATCCTTCCTCTTCTAGAACAGAGGAATCTAATGTCTTTGATGATTCTTCATGATTTTTCTTCAATCCTTCAATATCCATGTTAGAAGGCTCTCCATTTGTTTCCTCTACAATGGGAAGATTGAATCTCTTCAAGGCATTCCAGAGAATTTCTTTTGTTTCATCTTCTATTTGGTCAGTTTCTCCAAGCATGAGTTTGTTCATTCTAGATTTGCTTCGGAAATCAGCTTTACACTCCTTGAAAACCATGTCGATTTGTTTTGGAGTGATAGAGGGGCATAGTTTTATCATTATTTGCTCAGGTATCTCCAATTCTTTAGACTTTGCATTCATTTTTCTTTGTTCCAATACTTCTTCTAGGCTTTTTGGAATTAATGAAATTATTTCAATAAATGCTTTGTTATAGATATTCAAATACCTTACACTAGATTCCTCCAGAATTCTATTGTCAACATCATTGTATTCATCATAGAACTCTATCACGGGCTATAGGTTCCCATCCACAGTAACTACCTTGATGATGTCATCAATGGAAAGAGTGGGCTTTTCAACAAATTCCTCTACCTTCTCTTCCTCATTTTTGCTAGAAGAGAACTTCTCAGATGTTTTCTTCTTCTTCATTTTCCTAATTTACTCATCTGATTCTATTTCTTCATCATCTTTATGGCTTGTATATGTCCTTGTGGCTTTGGTCTTCATCCTCTTTTCTCCTTTTCCAGATGTCTTGACTTCCAGTTTGGTAGACTGAGATTTTAGAAGCAACAGGAGCAGAGCACTTGGAGGATCTAGTCCGAGAGGAGGTTTGTACAGGAGCACTTTCTTTCTTTACTTCTTGTCTTTCTTTATCTACCTTCTCCATTTTCTCTCTATTAGCATCTACAACCTCCTATGATATGCCAAATCTTTTGGCAATTTCTTCAACTTCCTTTCTTACTATTCTCTTCATCTCTAGCTGTCTTAACTCAACATGTATTTTTATGGTTAGCTCTTCAAAGGTGCCAAACCTTTCTGCTTCAGTGTCCTTAGGCTGGCTCAGCAAGTTATGAATATGTAGCTCCAAGATTTTTTCATCAACCTCATAACCCATAGGCATTATCCATTCAATTCTTGGCTCTACTGTCTCCATTAGGCATTGATTAGTGTCAACCATGAAGTAGACTGTATGTTTGTACTAGTCAACTATTGTTTGTGGTATTCTTTCTCTGGCATGCATCATGCTTTTGAAATTCTTAAAGTAACCAGAGAGGGCTATGTTTTGGGCTTTAGCATCACCAAGTCCATACATGTAATCTTTGATCTGAATTGCAACAGGTTTATCATTTTACCAGACCCAACCATTTGATCTAGGTAGCTCATTCATATAATAGAAAAATAGACACAATATTAGACTACCATATTTGAAGGAGTTTTTCTTATCCTTTATGATCTTCTACAAGTTCTCCATCAACTAATTTAGAAGAAGCTCACACAGATGATAATTTACATCTTCCCTTAACATTTGATATGCAGCATAGATTGTTGTACTAGACATAGAATTCTCCATGCTTGAGTGGTAGATTTTGTAACCAATTATCATTGAAGAAAACTTGACATCCGGATCCGTGATGTCCTCTATAGTCATTGCTCTTTTGTCAAATTTTGATCTGGTGGCTTCAGTTACCATTTGATTCTTCACAAATTTAAGTGCGGGTACCCCACCAGATGAATGCAGTCTGGTCTCTACCCTAATGGCATCTTTAGTTATCTTGAATGGCCTCATTAGCCACATAAAATTATCATGCATCCTACTTAGAACATATCAGACCCAATTGTCTTCTGCAAAACATGGAAAATGTATGCAATGTCTGAAGTGTTTGTCCTAGATGGTCTTGAATTTAGGTTTGAGTTCAAAATTCTCATCTATTAATTGTTTGTGATAAATGTCGATCAACTTTGAGTCTCCAAAATCTTCAATGTTTGCATGGATATAAACCCTAACATCTTCTACATGCAAGAGTCCATGCAGAATACAAGAAAATGCACCCAAGGGTTTAACTTCTATAGATTTGTAAGGGTGTTTCTTAAATTTTGGTCTCGGCCTATTAGAAATATTGACAACCATTGGAGTAGCCATTTTTGCAAGAGATTTGAAGAGAGTTTTTAGAAGGGAAGTACCTTTTCACACTTTAGGGTTTGGAGCAGAAACCAGAGTGATTCTCTAGTTGAATTTGATCTTTATTTGAACTTGAGTGAATTATAGGATCTTCTTCGTATAGCTCTTCTTTTCTTCTTTATGAGTGCAAGTGTGTAAATAATGAGTGAAAGAACCCTTTTATCCTTGTGTAAACCCTAGTTTCCTTTTGTAATAAATGCCCAAGTTTTAAAGTCATCCAGTTACCCTGCTTCTCAAATGAGCTTTTCTTGGATTATCTTGCGGATCTTCAAATCATTGTTTATGAGGGTTGACAAAATATCTTCACCTTTTTCAAACATGCCATTGGTCTGTAGATTAAAATATTTCAATTTTGGATCATATTGGATCTGTCTGTGAAATTCTACTTTACTAGGTAGTTGTCAATATAGGATCTCCTCATAACTAGCTCAAATCTGCATGTAGATTTGTCAATTTTTGACTAGATGACTTTCAAGTGAGTCTCCTCAAACCCTTTAAACTACAACCTATTATTTTGACTCAAAGTGCCGAATTCAGGAACTCACTAGCTAGCTAGGGGAAAGGGATCTTCTCTTTAGCTCCCCCTAAGCGAAAGCTTGCTTTTTAGTTTCTGGAAGGAATATCAACACCAGATTCTGGTGCAGATCCATCACTAATATTCATTGTACTCTTTTTTACCCAAATTTTTCTCATCTCCTTTTAAACTTCATCCGCAATTACTTTACCTTTTCCTTTATCTTATTTTTGATCATGTTCCACCAGACCTTTTCTATCCTGATTTCTCCTTTTACAGAATTTGGCAATATGACCGGATCTATTGTAATTGTAACACACAATATTTCTTTGCTTATTTGAATGATATCCTCTTGATCTACACTCATTAGCTATACGTCTAATTCTATTGCATACAAAGCATTTACCATTGAAATAATTGTTCATTTGCATATTTCTGCATTCATGAGATTTGTGACCATACCTTTTGCAACTGAAACATTGACCGGAGAAGGATGGATTGAATTGATTCATTCTATTTCTACACTGGATTGTTTTATGACTGAACTTGTTTCAATTGAAGCAGTATCCATTGAAGGATGGATATCTTTGAGCGTTTGGTTGCCTTACCGAAGGTCTTCTAGGCACGTTTCTTTGATTTCCTGATCCAGCATTCTTCTAACTGGATCCAGAGCTTTCACCTTTCTCATATCCCAAGCCATGCTTATCATCTACCCTCTTTTAGCTTTCAAGAAGAACTTCAAGTTGGGTTGAGCTTATCTTGAACTTTTCTTTGTATTCATTTGTAGTTTTAAGATCTTGTTTAAGAGTGTCTATTTGGTTCTCAAGTTGTTCTTCATTGTCTCTAGCTTCTTCAAGATCAAATTCAAGATGCCTGATTATTCTGTCCATTTTGTGGGAGTCCTTTATTTTCTCCCTGAGCGATTGTTTTAGATTATCTTCAATCTTTATCTTTTCTTCAATCTCTTGGGTGAATCTGATAACCCCTGATTCCATTTCATGACTTACCATAATGACTTCTTTTGATAGCTTCTCACATAGCTTATTTTTCTCATTTAGATCTTCATCAATATCATTGACTTCACTCTGATTGCCTAATTTTTGGATTAGTTCCTTTCTCTTTTTCACAAAAATACTAAGTTTTTCTTTTAGCTCATTTATGAAATCATCAGCTTGTTTGATTCTTTCTCTCAAATTATTGACTTCAGAGTGGGATTGTTCAAGATCATCTAGGGTAGACTGAAGTTGTTCCTTCATACCATATGCATCCATTGAGATTCCCAGATCTTCCTCAAGCTGTTAGGCTTTGTTCAGAGGAACTTAGCTCTGATACCAATTGTTGGAAACAATGCAGATAACTAAGAGGGGGGTGAATTAGTTATCTTTTAACTTTTCTATTTTCCTTTTCTTTTCTTAACTTATCATTTAATGTTATACCAAAGCAAGGCAATCATAAGAAATGAAAAAGAAATTCACACATAACACAAGGATTTTTACATGGAAACCCTATTAAGGGAAAAACCATAGGGTTACTAACCCAAGATTGTATTCTCTATTAAAAGAATAAAGAGTACAAATTTGGCACTTGCCAATTAGGGCTCACTGCCCAAGCACACTAGTCACAAAAGGCCCACTACCTAAAAGAGACTTACAATCTACAAATGCTTACAAATGATACTAAGGTGTTTGAACTAATGAACAACATCTATGCATGTAGGATTTTAGTTCCAGTTAGGTACAGATACTAATCTGGCACATTTTATTCTTCCTCTGCTCAATATTACTTTCCTATCACATTCTGAGCTTAAATTACTCTCTTTTCTCCTGTCTCTGCTTTTCTTCACACTTAACCATACATACTTTCCATTATATCTCCTTACAAGCTTGAATCCATTAGGTATATATATCCACATCAAGGATTTTCAATAGCTTCTTAGTCGGCAACAAGAACACCTGAGATATTTGTAAGTTGTTGATCTGTCAGCTGAATCCATGCTTGATTAGTGATGCACATCAAAAACTTAGACATAGAAGTCATTAATCATGTGAGCCAACAATGTATAATATCATAGATTGCTTGATCAACACATTATACACATCCGGATTGAAGTCTGATACTCTGCCAGTCAGTTCTTCCTTTGTCTGCTCTACCTGATTGGAGCCCAACACTCTGATGCTCATATCTTTTTCTTGGTTTATCACTGGAGGCTAAATCTCTGGAATACGATAGTCATGATACCCATCTTGACTTGTTCAAATCCATAACTTACTGAGTTACACCATTTGCGAGATCTGGACTTGATTGTCAGACCTTGTTACATACTCTATTCTTGTTCACTAGACCAAAACAATCTTCAATCTGACTTTTGATATAGGCATATTATGCACTGCAGATATATGGGATAGACTTTGTTGCCATCAATGACAACACTTATGAAGCCACACAGTGTCT
The DNA here is from genome assembly GCA_027924645.1 of Cunninghamia lanceolata. Taxonomy (NCBI): domain Eukaryota; kingdom Viridiplantae; phylum Streptophyta; class Pinopsida; order Cupressales; family Cupressaceae; genus Cunninghamia; species Cunninghamia lanceolata. The sequence continues at coordinate 12,175,770 of BSBN01000382.1, read as the reverse complement.
CTTGCCAATAGAAATTATATAGTAAACTTTTAATTAAGAGGGATAAGTTGAATAATGATACACAGTCATTAAAGAAAGAACAAATTGTGCTAAGTTGATACTATCATTTTAGCCTTTGAAAACATTTTTTAGTAAGCCTACAGAAAATGAATCCTCTTCAGAGTTGTGTGTAATAGATTAGAAATTAGTGGTTACAAATCTATTCACTAACACATACACATTATAACAAATTTCCATCATCAGATGATGGTTGATCAACAACTCAAGTGCTATTCTGCGCCAAAGTTCTAACACACCCTAATTTCAACATAAATTTTTTAGAAATTACATAAAATATTATAGAAAATTTTATTTTTGGTTGTATGTGAATAGAGACAAGTTTCAATGAGTGTGAATGTTTCAAAATAGATACTTTAAGAAATTTAATTAATCAATAATCATAAATAATAAAATCTCTGCAATGAAGTTGTTAACAAAAAATAATAAATAATCATAAATAGTAAAATCTCTAGAATTTGAAATAATGCCGGCATGCCTGAAAGGACAAGCTGTAGTACTTAATGTTTTATTAGCCATCCTCAAAAATCCTATCAATAGTATGAAATCTTGAAATTTTCAAAGCTAGGTCACCAACCTCCTAGGTCAGCCAATTCCCATTAAATATGTTAATAATTTTATTCGTGCTACTGACAGAGTTGACTTAATGCAGCTGCTTGCAATTATTCAATTTATTTGTACTACATGTGCAAAACATTATTACTATTTACTACTTCAACCTTGGGTGAATCAATTATATACATGTTTCACAAATATGCATTTACTTACCAATTGAGATTTGGCACTTGTCTTGGAAATATTTTTAAAAAAAGAGGTTAGGTTAAAAGGTTATAAATGTTGAATTGCAAATAGACTCAGATTGCTAACTTTTATTATTGAGCATCAGACAGTGTCACAATAGCACTGTAGAAGATTTGAGAAACTACAAAAGTTGACTAATGGCATTCATTATGATAGCTATGCGAAGAAGGTAAGTTAGCAATTAAAAATTAAAAATAGAGTTAAAAAATGTATAACAGTATCATAGAAATTTTTTGTGTCTAGCTATGCAAGATGTTATTTCTTTCCATTTCTAAGAATGAAGAAATATCAGCCTTCATCAACTTGAATGTATTTTGTCAAGAGTTGACTTTTTTTACATTTGCAAATGATGCATACTATTTTGGATGGTGAATTGAATTTCCTAGACATAATTGTATGTATGAGAATTTGAAAATTTTCAGAATCAATACATGGAACTAGTATTGTAACACAATTAACAGTGACTAGGAGAAAGTAAATTTAATTCTACTTCACTGGCCTTATTATTACCCACACCTAGCGGTTTCTTGTACACATAATGCAAAGTTTTATGGAAAATCATTTAATGACATTGTGGATGACTACATAATTGAAATGGTCACACAGCCATTGCTTGTTGATAGGCTGGTTATGGACTACAGTGAAATGTTCAAAAAGAGGAGTCGAAAAGAAGTAGAAGTAAATAGATTTTGGAGGACAAAGACATGGATAAAAGTTCAATAGCAATATTTTCTTGTTATATAATTATGTGTTGTTCTCTAAACTGTGCTTCATGGCCATTTTATTTGTAAACTTTTTATATTAATATAATAAAGTGGTCTTGTGCTAGTTCACTCGATCCAAAAAATATGTTTCATTCTATGAACATGCTCCAAGGCCATTTTATTTGTAAACTTTTCATATTAATATAATTTAATGGTCTTATGCCATTTTGATCGTTCCAAAAAGTGACTAATTAATTAATTAGTGATGGTAAATAATAATGGTAAGATATTAGTGACTAATTATTTAATTAGTGATAGTAAATAATAATGGTAAGTTAGTATGACAATTAAAATGTGTTAATGTGACATTAGAATAATATAAGACTATCACACAATATACAACATTAGGAGATGGTGTAATTTAGCTATCTATAATTACATCGCTATCACTAATAATATTTTTACAACCCATGTAGCCTAAACACCCTTTGAGGCTCTAAAAAATAAATTATTGCTCTCCATATCTCAACCATTGATCCAATGATATCTAAACACTATGGCCTTATTCTGGAGGCCTTTATTGTACATTTGTAGCATTCGAGATCTATATTCCAGAATTGAACTAAAATTGTTCATCATTTGTTCATTGAATAGTGGAAAAATTTACAAGTGGACTATGTTGGCAGTATTCCTAAGAATTTTATCTCATTGTATGCCATGTGGCTCATTACGATTGTATCGTAATGTTTCATGTACATCACAAAATTAACAGGTGGGCCCATCTTCACAGTTGAGGGCTTGCGCTCTACCACCACCTTGATTTTATATTAAATAATTCAAATCATATATAATATACTATACAATAATCAATATAAACATATTATATAATTTTTATATATATCTCAACCATTGATCTAATAATATCTAACAACTCCTAGTTGATTATAGAGGCTTTTATTGGCAATGTGTTGGAGATCTACATAGTAGAATTGTACTTCAACCATTCATCATTTGTTCATCGAATGGTGGAAAAATTTACAAATGGACTGTGTTGGAAGTATTCTTGAAAATTTTGTCTCGTTGTATGTCATGTGGCTCATCATGATTGCATCGTGATGTTTAATCATTCATGTAGATCACGAAATTAATAGGTGGGCCCATCTTCAAAGTTCAGGGCTTGTGCTCTACTGCCACCTTTAGTTTATATTAAATAATTCAAATTATATACAATATAGTATACAATAATCAATATAAATATATTATATATTTTATTTTATCTCAACTATTGATCTAATAATATCTAATAACTCCTAGTTGATTCTAGATGCTTTTGTTGGCAATATGTAGCATTAGAGATCTACCTTCCATAATTGAACTACAACTGTTCACCATTTGTTCATAGATCAGTGGACCAATTTACAAGTGGAAAATTTAAATATTATAATTTTTTTAATCATAGAAAAGTGGAATGACTTGATGGCTGACATTTTGGTGGTCACATTAGTCACCCAAGGAGATCAAGTGGATGCAAAATTCAAGCTTTGTAAAGGGATCCAAGGTACTATTCGATGCAAGATGTCAAGTCCATAAGACGATTTTTTGAATTGGATGCCCAAATACTTTTAGAGCATGATATGAAGTGACATTTTGGCATCTCGAGAATCTTTTACAGGGTTAGTAAGATAGAATTATGTATAGGTAATGATTTTTTGAATTCCCAACCAATGCAGGAGCATCTGGATGAATGGGCTATCCCGCATCAACCAAAAAAATTTCTATTTGTTTTTCTCATTTTGGGTGTGTGTGTGTGGCTTTTCTAGTATCTCTTAGCACCTTGAAATCTCTCATTTGATTAGAATTGCAATTTTTAATTTTTTGTCAGTTCGCTGTTTCAGAAGCTCCTTAAACAGTTTTAAAAAAATTATTCCCAAAAATTAGTAAGAGTTGGAGTAGAATCCTTTTGTAGGGATATTCTTGGAGGTACCATGTCAAATGTGTAAAAAGAATCAGATCAATGTCTTTCATCATTTGATAAATTTTAATGTCGAAATTTTGTGAAAATATGAGTTGACAATTTATGGAAAATTTAAAATCTAGAGTTTTATGAAGGTTGGAGTAAAATCCTTTAACATAAATATTCTTGAAGACATTTCTATAAATATGAAAAAACAATCAAAGTCATATATTTCACCTTTTTGGAGATTTTAATGCCAAAAGTTTGTGTTGACGGTTTTACGAGAAAATTAAAATTTCAAGTTTTATGAATGCTGGGGGAAAATGGCTCAGTGGGAAGCTTAGGAATGTTATTTTACACTTCTTTCCAAGTTTTTAGGTAAAAAGGAACTTCCATTAAAATTTTTTGTAAAAAGTCAATTCTGATACATCTGGTGCATAGTGTTGAAGTCATGAAGTAAAAAAAAAATCTTCTCAAAATTTATTTGATAAGATTCTAAAGATATTATTTAAGGTATTCAAATATAAAGGTGGGTAGAGGTAGAGAATCTTCAGTTTTAATATTTGATTTATATGTAACTACTTCGAGTGAGGCAAGAATATGAAAAAAATTAAATATAAAATAGTAATTACCTTGCATTAAGAGAAATATTTATAATGAACGAGGTGGATTCTAATTATAACAGGAGTCATTAAAGAAATTCTTCACTTTATAAATGACATGGCTATGTTGGAAGAGAGAAAGTTTCCAAATTTGAAAGTCTTGTCCAATTTTGGAATGTTATTGCAAGTTTTAGAATGCAGATTTTAGAGGTTTTAAATATAGGTTTTAGATATAGTTTAAAGGGAGGAAAAGAGGGGAAAGAAAAGAAGTTTTTAGAGGAAGAAATCTATGGATGAGAGGGAATGGTAAAATAAATAAAAAGAAGAGAGCATAAGGAAAGAGAGATATTCTTGTACGAGAAGCCATGGAAGGCCAAATGTAATAAGTTTATTTATGTAATGTTGCAGATTGATGTAAGTTTTTTTTTACATGTTTGAATTCAATAAAATGAGCATTTATGTTTGTTGAATATTTTGCATTTGAGGGTTTAAAATATGGTACATAATCACCAACATTCATGGCTATAAAGGGAATCTAAGATGGAGAAAGTTGCTTTCGACAATCAATTTCAACTTTTGGTTGTTCCTTGTTAGCTAATTTTGGGAATTATTCAGTTAGAGTGTAGTCTTTTTCACCAGAGGAAGCGGTTAGAATGGTTACATACTACGGTTGTTATTCTTACCTTGAATGACCTAGTTCTTGTAAGATGACAAAACACGAATCATGGGAACTCCATGTATGATATGGGAGGATCTGGTAAGATAAAAACTAGCTACTTGGGAAATAAAGTGGAAGGAGAATGGTGCCTGCTGGAAACATTCTTCTTTCATTGCATTTGGAAAGTGCCTTGGCTCTATAGACAAATGTGTCTAGCAATGTTATATGATAGATGGTCTTGCATCTATCTAATGGGTTGTGGTTAGTGTTATCTTCCAATCCATTCATGCATATGTCTGGTAGCCTAGTGATGGATTGTGGATAGTGGTCTCTCCCAATTCATTGGTTCATGTGTCTAGCAACTAGCTTAGTATGATAATTGTTGTGGCTTCCATCTAGACATTCCAGACTCTAGAAGACTTCTTCTTTCGCCATGTTATCCTTTCTTCTTAAATTTGGACAAAATCCACAACATTATTGCTAATTTTATCCACATATTCCTACCACTCCAAGGGCCAAGCCTTAAAAGAAGGCTTCTTCTTCATTGTGTTGTAAGGAAAATATGACAGAAATACACAATGTTTAGTTCTCTATCAATTAGAAATATTCATCTAGTGAGGGCTTCTTTCACCATGTAACCTTTATTATAAAGGGATGTCATCTTTGTCTTGTGAGAGAGGAAACTATGAGACAAAGCTCATAACTCTATTGTCATTGGTGCCTTTTGTGAAAAAATTCTCTATCAAGTGGCAATTTTATGTAACATTTGTTTTTTGACTGATGAAATGAAACTTGATTCTAATTCTAATTTGTTAATTTCATTAATTGCACACATTGATAATCTCTTTTCTGAAGGATTAAGTTAATAAGGGTTAAAACTTAATAACTTAATATGAGGGTTACTACAACCTCTTGGTCCAATATTAATAGAACATTTATTATGTAAAAGAAGTTCTTAATATTAATATACATTCTAGAAACATTAAATTAGCAATATAACTATAATATATTATATAATTATAGATTTCATATTACAATTTTTTTTTAAAAAAAATCAAAAAGTGGTAAAAAACCACTAAAATATATTAGTAAAAAAAGAAAATACAAAAATGCCAGATTCAGGAAGGCATACTGGTAGGAAAGAATCGGCAAAGAAAACCTCCAGTTATAGCCTGTTTGTGAAAAGATAATACAAAAATCAACTCAAAAAAGAGTCGATCCCGTAGCAACATCTGTAACTCAATTCAAAACAAAGTTCATACAAAAAAATAGTATTACATACAAAGCAGCTGACTAAGTCGACCAATAGTCAGGACAAAAAACTATGAACTGAAAACAAAACATAAAAGAGCTCAATGCCCTATTAATTTGCAATCTCAATGATCTGTAAAGCACAAACCGCTTTAGGACCCTCCACGTCTTCTTGCTAGGGAGGAGGAGGAGGCAGTGGGGGAGGGACGTAGTTTAGTAAGTAATGTAATGCATTAAAAACATCTGTAGCCTTAGCTGCCAATTGATTCACCAGTTCCCTCCTGTGACAATGGATAGAATTTTGGAAAGAAATCACACAATTGTTTTGAAGCCCATGCATAAAAGCATTGAAGAGGCAGTGGAGTGCAGGTGTTCAGAATAATAACCTGCAATCAAATAAACCTCCCACAAGAGCAGATCCTTCATGCAAGTCATAATCTTCTAATGCAGCATTGAAAGAGTCAATAGAAAAATGCACATTCTGGAGAAACGTAATACCCAAAACCCTTACCCATTCACCATTTTGCAAAAGATCCATCGCATTAGAAAGAAAATGCAATGTAGCTTGAGAAGGATAAATAGCCACTGGAGAATGAAAGAAATTTGAATCACAAACCTAAACAATCACTCTGCTAACAGAGGCCTCATAAACCTTAAAGACTTCCTGTAGAGAGTTTAGATTAGAGAGACCAAGGAGGAGCCATTCCCAATTCCTAATTGGCCATGAAATTTTGGAATTTCGCTGAACAGAGCCCATGCTAAAAATGCAGAAGCTTGGAGGATACCAAATGAAACAAATAAAAGAAACTTGTGGAACCAATATAGAGCTTAACATCGAGATAAAGGAGTAGATGAGTAAATAACAATCATAGCACAGGAATTAAAGAAAAAAAATGATTTGCCAGTTCCCTCGTGCAAACTCTACCATCCTGAACTTGAAACAAATATCAAAGTACATCACACCCAGCAAAAGGATAAGTGAAAATAAATAAAAAATGTTAGCTAATACGCATGGAAGACCGGAAGAGTAAGGATTAAAAACTGATATATATTTAATAAAATCCACCAAAATTACTCAAACTAAGTCTTATTATCCTTCTCCAAAATATCACTAACTCCAAGAATCCTAAGAAAAGATTCAGAATCCCATTCAAGAATGTCAACATTAGTACTAAAAGTAAAGTTAGCCAAAAAATCTGCTAAAACATTACCTTCGTGATAAGTATGCATTATTTGGAAAGAATGAAAATGTTTCAAAAAATCCCTTCCAAAATTTAAAATGTAACCGATTTTCCAACTTGGAGAGGAGTTATTAGAAAAAGCTCTAACAAAATATTATATTACTAAAAATTAAGGATATAAAATTATCTTCGTTCGATGAACGAGGATGGATGGTTGTAGTTGATTTCTGGAATGTAATGTCCAAAGTGGTAGAATTATGAATTTAATCCTCCAAAATCAGCTGAGAGCCATTAGATTTGGATAGATCCATAGTTGAGAATTTATAATATGCTTTTAGTGTCACCACCTGCATTAATTGAATTTGCAAACGTGTATGCCATTTGATTCCTTACATATCATTTGAAGTGGAAGACTGGAAGAACAAAATTTTAATATATTCATATTGTGGACGTATCGCATTACATGTTGCACTTAGTGTTATATTAAATGGCACATCCGAGTCTTGAGAATAACAAGACAATCAAGGAGTTAAGTCATAGTATTGTACACAGTTAATTGAAGTTGTCACTTGTAGTGCCCTAGAAAATTTAATTGATACGGTTTGGAAGCGAGAGGGTCAAGGAGATTGTAATGCACCAAAAGTTTTAATATCGATTGTGGGATGCCACAAAGTCACTCAATGCCAGTCTTTATATTCATCTTTTTTGGGTAAGTGAAATATAGAAATATTATGTTCCTATTACTATTGTTATTACTATTGTTGTTCACTTTAAATTTTTTTAATCTTAAATTTTCAATCTTGGGGTTAGGGTTGAGTGTTTACAAGCATGTCTACTAGGACTACCAGATCGGCTATAGGGAAAGGTAGAGAAAGAGATAAAATACAATATGTTGAACTTCTTAAAACCCTAGGTTTTATAGATGAATACCATGATATTTAAGACCCTATAATCTATGATAGGTTTACCTCAACACTTAGATTTTCATGTGAGAATACTGTACTTTAAGTGCAAGCTTTAGCTAACCCCAAAAAACCATTACCAAATAAAAGTATCACTGCATCATGGGTGGTTGGATTGGGATGGCTAGTGTTCCCTATGGTTTTCCCTTGCCTAGAATTTGTCATGATCTTTGTCAAGAATTATGATGAAAACAAAAGAGCAATTGTTAGAAAAGATAGCCGAGAAGTAATATTACTCATTAATGTAGAATATGTTGGCCAATTGTTTTTTTTTACTTCTGAAGATTGTGAAACCATTCAAATAAACCTAGAAACACTTGCTAGTAGTTATGAAGCAATCAATGAATATGAAGAAAATGATTTTTTCAAATTTTAACATGGGATACTTCCGTACTCAATCAGAATCATAAGCCTCCTTATAAAATTGATATTTTAAAACATGGTTTCAGGATATTGTTTCCATGCTAGGGTTTTTCCTTGGATTGGATAGTAATATTGAAGTGGATGCAAGCCTCCTTGAAATGGTATGCACTTTCCATAAACATACTCCACCTATTAAATATAGATTTATTGAGTACATCATAGAATCCATGCATAAATAGTTTTTAATGATTAAATAAAGTCAAAGTGAAGGTCTCACTTCAACTTCCAATAGAAAGACCTTGAGGTTCACAACCTACTTGTGCTATTTATTTATAGTGCAATTTGGTGTGATGTTTCGGGACAACAAGTTTCAGATTCAGCAATATAAACATGGACTACATGATTGGGCCCATAAGATAAAGATGTATGATAATCAAAAGAACTACAATCATTTTGTGGACTACCTTTTGGCTCCATTATATCAAGCAATTACAAATAATCAAATGCCTAGATTGTCCAAGTCTTGTAGAAATTGCATTCAACTAGGAAAAGAAATACTATCGGTTGATAAGTACTTCATGGAGGAATCTACTATCCTAGGATTTTATGGATCAGGAGTACAGGCCCACAAACTTCTAATACATGTGATAGAGAGACTTTTTACATTGGAATATATACAATAGATAGAAAGTACAGATAACAATATTTTGTTAGTCAAGAAAAGAAGACCTTATTTCCTTCCTTACTTTTTTCATGTGGAGGGTTCACATTTGACGGAAAAGCATTCATTGTGACACATCAAATTTTACAAATTTTTTAAATTTTATGTTGACTCTCATTGGCAATATGACCCATGTGACGTGATTATTTAGAAAGGCTTGTAGCCAATAAGAATGCTCCAAGTAAAATTTAACAAGAAAGTAAACCTTTGCTAGAAATGTTGAGAAACAAGAATTCTTGGGATGATGTCAGAAAATTCATGGAAGAGACTACTTCTCAGAGATGTATTACTTTTGAAATATTGTCATCAAAAATCAAGGATTGCATCCTATTCCACAATCACAAAGAGAGGAAGAGATAGAAATCAAGAGATACACAATTTCTATACAAGAGATGCTCAAACATCTATGTATAGAAAATTCCTTAGTCTCTAAGAGACACTTGTACAGAAGAACAATGGTCATGATAAAAAAATTAATGCCTTTTTCTCTATGAGGAAGGATCTCAGTGATCCAAAAGCTACTATAGACTTTGAAGGAATCATAGAAGATGAAGAGTTCAACAAATTGTAGGATATAGAGCATCCCTTTGAAGAAACTAATGTTGAAAGTGATGAGGAGGAGGAAGCCCAACCCGTAGATCTTAGTGCCTATGCATTCAAACCTTGTATGAGTGAGACCACAAGAGAAATATATACTACATGGGCATCAATAGCCCAAAAAATGGGTTATGAAGGTGGTGGTTTAGGGCCCATAAGACAAGGAATTTGGATGGTACTAGAGGTAAACCCTAGAAAACCTAGTGATCTTCAAGCCATTGGAGCTGATGAACAAGCTAAAGGGCATACACATATAGATAAGGAGATTTGTTTTCTTCCAACTTTAAATCCTCAGAGTGAGATACAATCACAAACAATACCACAAGGGTCTTCTAATCTATAAGTTTCTCATTCTTTTCCTATAGGAGATGGTGGACATTCTAGTGTTGTTAGTGGAAAATCTGGCAATGGCACAAGTAGTAGTGGTGGTGGTGGTCGCCAATTGCCACAATAAAAAAATTAGAATAGGCCAAAAATAATAGTAGATGATAAGATAGACAAAATTAGAGAACAAGGCCTTGTGAAGACTAAGAGGCAAAAGAATATGATAGGTTTTGATTCCACATCCACATCAAAGGAATTGTTTCCAGAAGGCACCCCCTCCTATCATTACTATGTCTGGGACAAGAATGGCTAATCCTCAGCCTCATTTAATTAGAGATGCCTCGAACACTACAACTATTCCTTTACCATTCAAAGTTATGTCAATAGTCACAAGTTTTGATTACAAAGTTGAGTTTGAAAAGAAAGAAGAAATATCTAAAAGACATAAGAAGCAAGTGCTAGTGATAGAGACTACTACAACTTCAAAGCCTGCAACAACCAGGGTATTGCCTAAAATTGACCTAGAAACCGAAAAATGGATTACATGATTGGTGTGCCCAAAGTTCAAGATAAGCTATACGATCAGATGCAATGCTTTGACTATGGGGTGAGCATCCTCAAAGTAGATTTTTTTGGAATGAAAATTTCTGAAAAAATTAATTTATCAAAAAGAAACAATGAAGTGGTGTACACATAATTGCTAAAGAAAGAGAGAAAAGAAGGTATGGTTGATTTTAATTTCCTAGTAACCTTGTTTAACATATTGTCTAAAAATCAGAGTTGTAATATAAGCAGGTTCTAGTAAGATTTTCTGATATTTAGTTATAAGAAACATTTAACAGATTCCTTACTAGCACTTTTTTGGATGAAGAGTATTGAGCTCATACAATAGGAAAACTTACATACATGAATATGGATGTCAGATTTAGGAAGAACCTTGATAAATTGAGTTACAATAGAAAGAAAATATATTTAGTGATTTTATGTCCACTGATATTGATCATTTTCATTTGACTTTGTGAGTTACATACTAGGTTGTAGATCCAAATAGAAAAGTTACAAGAGGACATAGCAAATGAGAGAGCCAAGAGGAAAGCAGTAGAGAGCATGAACAAAGAATTATAGAAATGGATAAAAAACTATATTTCTACATCTACAAGTGAAGTGAATAAATAAACAGAGGTGGAATTGAATGAATTGAAGAAAAGGTTAAGTGAAAGTATAAATAATAATGATAATGAAAAGCTAATATAGGAAAATTAAAACAATCCCTGAATGAAGTCAATGCCAAATTGGAGGAAACAAAAAATGAAGGAAATATGTGGGAATAAATGCGGAGCAAGAGAGAAAAACTCTAAAAGATTTTAGATGCTATTGAGGAATGCAAAAAATGAAATAAAATCCTCCCAAAACAAAGTATCTGGATTATATAGAAACACAATGGTTTATATAAAACATAACATTTGAGAGAAAATAATGAAGAAGATTGGTGATTTGTCTAAATTGTTTGAATACACTGATGATGTACTATTTTGTAGTAATACGATTAAACAATACATTGCTAAAAATGGAGACATGGTAACTTCAATATAGTTAGATGCAAGACAAATTTCAAAATCAATGTACAAAAGTAGTGAAAAAGAATTGGAGTCCAAAGGAATTTAGAACCGTATTGATGCCAGAATGAAGGCCTCATCTATCATTCAAAAATGTACGAAGCTAGAAGAAGCACGTGTACTTTTAGAGAAAGCTGTAATATTGCCAAAGAGGCTACAAACAAAGGAAGAATACTTGAAAAATCTTGGTTTGCTTGTGTATTTTGACCCATCATACTGATACATTGGAATGGTTGCTTTGAAAAAGAAGATGGCAGATAAAAAGAAGTTGGATAAGGACTAGTTTCCTCAAAAGCTTGATGAGGCAAACTTTTTAGATTCTGTCAAACCAATGATAATCTTAAATGTAACTTTGATTGATACATTCAAGTCAAGTACCAGTATCAATTATAGATTGTTAAAACACTTACAAATTGATTACCATGAGTTAAGACAAATTGCACTTCCATTAGATGAAGAGTAGAGCATGCTACAAAACCCAATAAAATGATTTGGTTGTTGCACATACAATTGTCACTAATATAGTTGTGTGATTGTTATTGATGTCAACACTAATGAGCATCACACATATGTTACCTAAGGTTGTCACTAATGTGGTTATGTGGTTGTATGGTTGTCTTTGATGTCAACACTATGCTTGGATTCTTATGATGATGATATACTATATTGATGGTGTGCTAGCAGTGGTTGCTGATATTCATGATTAGTTGTTGATGTTCATTGTTGGTTTCTGATGTTCATGGTCAGATGTCATGCCTTGATTAATGTCAAGTAAAGTTGTATTGAGTATGTTTGTTGTCAACACGGATGATTTCATGATGATATATTAAGATGGGAATTAGAAGTTATGTTGAGGTTGAGCAAATGTTGTTGATAACCTAAAGCATGTTGTATGATACTTCTTATTGTTCCTAAGGAAGTATGTGTTGATATAAGAAGGTTCTGGTCTCTGGAAGTTGCCTGGAACACTACCTAGTAAAATGCTTTGCATTCCTCTGCATTTGAAGATATGGTCATGCGGTTCAGATGTTAAGTTCACTATGTTGTAAAGGTACTAAATCTAAAGTTTTATATCATTTTCTTGCACGTGTTGAAAGTTTTAAGTGACAGAGCTCTGGTCTATGCTCTGGCAGAGTGAGATGATGATGAAGGATTGTTAGAATGTTTTGCATTACTCCAAAAGTGAAGGTTTGCTCATGAGGTTTTGTGAACATGTTTAGACATGTTTAAGACATGTTACTATGTAATATTAGATGTTCTAGTGGTCTGTAAGCTCAGTTTTCCACATGATAGTGTACTACAGATAGTTCCAGATGCCTAGTTGTTCCCATAATATATGATGATGATGTGTGCCAACTTGTTGCTACTTGAAATGGTAAATTGCCTGATGGAAGATGATCTTGATGATCTTGTGATGCTTCATGTTGCTCCACAAGGTATTTTCTTCTCTCTCTGGAACTTGTTGTGGTTCAGAATTATGGTGTTGCTACATTATACTCTTGCCTAGTTGACTGAGGAATGTTGATGATGTGTGCCACAAAGGTGTTGCTGTGTGGAGTTCTAGGAATGTTTGGAAATGTTGTGTAGGTCTTTCTAACTCATCTGGAAGAATAGAAAGTAATGTTTAATCATTCATGAGTACCACCAAGATTGTGAATACCAATTTTCTATAAGCTTCATGTGTTCTTGTGTAAGGTTGATCTATTTCAAATGAGCATGATGTGTGGATGTTATTCCTTGAAGGATGTTGCTATGAGGGATGTTTAAGACTAGGCTAAGCATGTTTTGGGGTCTGCAAGGCATGTTTCTCTTCCTGGAGTAGCATGTAGTTCATGTTAGGGCTTGCCCTATGCATGTTTCATGTTGTATGATCTCTAGATGACTTGTAAATTGGAATATTCTCGTTGTATTGGCTGACTTGTAATGAAATCAAAGTAATATCATGTATATATTGTAAACCTATTTGCTCTAGGTGAGGTGTGTGAAGAACAAAATATGAATATGATATGCATCATGATGTGTGACTAAAGGAGAAAGAGTAGAAGCAATAGGGGCTATCTTGATTTATCTTGAAGACATATTTGTGATAGGAGGGAAGTGAAGAGTGTACCTAATTGATCCAATCATTAGAAGAAGAGTGAAGAGGTAGAATTGCAATCATTAAAGGTGTGATCTTCATTGTCAGTTTTAGGCAGTAGAAGGATTATCATACTGTAATCTTTTATGAATTTGTTCTCAGATCAGGGAGTATTTGCTTCCTTGGGTTGTAACCCTAAAATAAAGTTATCAGGGAGTTGTATCTTCCTTGGGAATGACTCTACACTAGTAGAATTTTGTCAAATACAGGACTATGTGACTAAAATGTTTAGTTGCGACAACTAAAAATGACTAAATTCTACTAATTTTTTGCAACACAGCTATAAATGACTAAATAAATGACTAATTTGATCACCAAGTAAATAACACATCTAAATAATTAGTCAAACAAATAAAAATGACTAAATAATTAGTCACACAAATAAATATTAGACAATATGATATTAAAGTTGGAAAATTATTAGCGGGAAATAGCAGAAAATAAAAGCAAATATGGGTACCAAAAGTGAAATGGAGGCACCACTTTGCCCAACACTTCTAAATCTCAATTCATCTCCATCCTCCTCCTCTTTGCATTTGTTGGTCTCACTTTGCTCAGTTTTGGGGTAAACCCTTTACATTTTCCCCTAAACTCTGAATTAGTTTTAGCAAATCTACAAAAATCACAATCCAAGGATTGAACTGTGTATAGGTGATTTACCTATCGGTAAAAGATTACCAAGAGAAACACAAGAGAGAGAAACTATTAAAGCAGGAGGAAGCTCAAGAAAAGTGGAAGGATTCCAAGAAACTTAAGTTAGCTAAGTTTGGACCAAGAGGATTTGAACAAAAGAATATGCAAAAAAGAGTATACAACAGATTTTGTTTCTTTTTTCTTTTTAATTTAGAGTGTTTGGATGGATAGTCAGAGCTTCTAGCTAGGAGAGCCCACCGGGATAGGGATAGGGTGATTTCTACTACTATCTATTGAAGTAACACCCTGGACTCAAACCTGTGTTATGGACAAAATCAGCAGTGGCCAAAACAAGCCTGAAAGGAAAGGCCAAAAGCTCAATCAGTTGACAATATTCACAATTCCTTCAACCACTACTTCTAGCTAGAGAAAGGACTAAGGCACATTTTATCTATTTTGTATAATTCACATAGGGCACATCTGTAGAAATGGGGTTGAGTTTTAGGGTTCTGTAGTTTGATCTTCTAGCTGATTTAATATATGTATAGAGGGGAAGATTGATTATAGAGCAAGAATCCGCTTCATAAATCAGGACAAGAACAAATATAATACACCTAAGTACAAATTTGTAGTGCAATTTGTATCCTTTTCAATGCCTGGGTTGCTTGAGGTTTTTGGTTAAAAAATGAATTTTAGGCTTTGCGTACATGAGAAAATGCACGACTCTTTACTTTTATGAAAAAAAAAATCTATTTCAAGGTTTATATTTTTTCATAGTTGCAAGAGAAGTAAATCACATCAGCCATAATAAACAATTAGATCCATTAAAATTTTATGGCAAAAAACCTAAAAAAAATTCATACTGGAAAAAATAGAAAAATCCTTCAGTGTTTTTTTTCTACTTGATTGTTTCATTCATTATTTGATAAAAACATTGTGCAAGTGTTTGTCAAGGTGTAGAATTCTAAGGCCTATTTCAAGAGGTACCAGGTCAAATTCAAGTGAAGGTGAGGTATTTATATATGATATATTTTCAATGCCTAGGTCGCTTGAGGTTTTTGGTTAAAAAATATATTTTAGGCTCTGCATACATGAGAAAATGCACGACTCTTTACTTTTATGAAAAAAAATCTATTTCAAGGTTTTATATTTTCTGAGAGTTGCAGGAGAAGCAAATCACAATAGCCATAGTAACAAACTAGATCCATTAAAATTTCATGGCAAAAAACCTCAAAAAAATGTTTCAAACTGTAAATCACAGTAGCCATAGTAAACAACTAGATCCATTAGAATTTCATGGCAAAAAAAATAAAAAAAATGTTTCATACTACAAATCACAGTAGCCATAGTAAACAACTAGATCCATTAAAATTCCATGGCAAAAAACCTCAAAAAAATGTTTCATACTGGAAATAATAGAAAAATCCTTTGGTGTTTTTTTCCTACTTGATTGTTTCATTCATTATTTGATAAAAAAAAATTGTGTAGGTGTTTGTCAAGGCATAGAAGTCCAAGGCCTATTTCAAGAGGTACCAGGTCAAATTCAAGTGAAGGCAATGTATTTATATATGATATATTTTCAGTGCCTAGGTTTCTTGAGGTTTTTGGTTAAAAAATGCATTTTAGGCTCTGCGTATGTGAGAAAATGCATGACTCTTTACTTTTATGAAAAAAATCTATTTAAAGGTTTTATATTAGGTTAGAGTTACAAGAAAAGTAAATCACAACAGCCATAGTAAATGATTAGATCCATTAAAATTTCATGGCAAAAAACCTCTAAAAAATGTTTCATACTGCAAATCAGAGCAGCCATAGTAAACAACTAGATCCATTGAAATTTCATGGTAAAAAACCTCAAAAAAATATTTCATATTGCAAATCACAATAGCCATAATAAACAACTAGATCCATTAAAATTTCATGGCAAAAAACTTCAAAAAAATGTTTCATACTAAAAAAATAGGAAAAATCCTTCAGTGTTTTTTTTTCCCTACGTGATTGTTTCATTCATTATTTGATAAAAAAAAAAATTGTGCAAGTGTTTGTCAAGCTACAGAAGTCCAAGGCCTATTTCAAAAGGTGCCAGGGCAAATTCAAGTGAAGGCGAGGTATTTATATATGATATATTTTCAGTTCCTGGGTTTCTTGAGGTTTTTGGTTAAAAAATGTATTTTGGGCTCTACATACGTGAGAAATGCACGACTCTTTACTTTTATGAAAAAAATCTATTTCAAGGTTTTATATTTGGTCAGAGTTGTAGGAGAAGCAAATCACAACAACCATAGTAAACAACTAGATCCATTAAAATTTCATGACAAATAACCTAAAAAAATGTTTCATACTACAAATCACAGCAGCCATAGTAATAAACTAGATCCATTAAAATTTCATGGAAAAAAACCTCAAATTTTTTTTTCATAATGCAAATAACAAAAACCATAGTAAACAACAAGATCCATTAAAGTTTCATGGAAAAAAACCTCAAAAAAATGTTTCATACTGTAAATCATAGCAGTCATAGTAAACAACTAGATCCATCAAAATTTAACGGAAAAAAACCTCAAAAAAATGTTTCATACTGGAAAAAAGAGTAAATGCTTTGGTGTCTTTTTCCTAATTGATTGTTTCATTCATTATTTGATCAAAAAAAATTGTGCAGGTGTTTGTCAATGTGCAGAAGTCCAAGGCCTATTTGAAGAGGTATCAAGTCAAATTCAAGCAAAGGTGAGGTATTTATATATGATATTTTTTTAATGCTTGGGTTGCTTGAGGTTTTTGGTTAAAAAATGTGTTTTACGATCTGCATACGTGAGAAAATGCATGAGTCTTTACTTTTATGGAAAAAATCTATTTCAAGGTTTTATATTTTGACAAAGTTGTAGGAGAAGCAAATCGTAACAACCATAGTAAACAACTAGATCCATTAAAATATCATGGAAAAAAACCTCAAAAAAATGTTTCATACTACAAATCACAGTAGCCATAGTAAACAACTAGATCTATTAAAATTTCATGGCAAAAAAATTAAAAAAAATGTTTCATACTACAAATCACAACAACCATAGTAGACAACTAGATCCATTAAAATTTCATGGAAAAAAAACTCAAAAGAATGTTTCATACTACAAATCATAGCAGCCATAGTAAACATCTAGATCCATTAAAATTTTATGGCAAAAACCTCCAAAAAATGTTTCATATGGCAAAAAACGTCAAAAAAATGATCTTGACTCTTACTTGAGAAATGTCTTTTGGGGTTTTGGGCTAATGGGCTTTTAGGTTTAGGGTATGTTAATATGTGTGATCCTTGACTAGTTTTCAAACAAAAGAACAACAAGGATATTGTTGCATAGATCACATATGCAACACTTGCTGGAGATGTTACAATGGCAGCTCCTTATGCTCATGAGTTGCCTTGATATGGCCTAGAAGTTAGCCTCACAAATGATGTTGCATGTACATTCAAATAACACTGATCTCTAGTCATATTGGTTGATTGACATTGGTGTGTTAACTAAAACAAAACATTTTAACTCTTTTATTGTATACTAATCCATTTAAATTTCATGCCAAAAAACCTCAAAAAAATGTTTCATACTACAAATCATAGCAGACATAGTAAACAACTAGATCCATTAAAATTTTATGGCAAAAAACCTAAAAAAATATTTCATATGGAAAAAACCTCAAAAAAATGATTCTTGACTCTTACTTGACAAAATGTCTTTTGGGGTTTCAGGCTAATGGGCTTTTAGGGTTAGGCTAAGTTAATTTGTATGATCCTTGACTAGTTTTCGAACAAAAGACCAACAAGGATATTGTTGCATAGATAGCATACGCAACACTTGTTGGAGATGTTACAATGGCAGCTGCTTAAACTCATGAGCTGCCTCAATATGGCCTATAAGTCAGCCTCACAAACAATGTTGCGAGTACATTCAAATAACCCTGATCTCTAGTCATATTTGTTGATTGACATTGGTGTGTTAGCTAAAACAATAACATTTTAACTCTTTTCCTATATACTAATCCATTAAAATTTCATGCAAAAAAACATCAAAAAAATGTTTCATACTGCAAATCATAGAAACCATAGTAAACAACTAGATCCATTAAAATTTCATTGCAAAAAAACTCAAAAAAATGTTTCATATGGAAAAATACCTCAAAAAAACAATTCTTGACTCTTACTAGGGAAATGTCTTTAGAGATTTTGGG
The DNA here is from genome assembly GCA_027924645.1 of Cunninghamia lanceolata. Taxonomy (NCBI): domain Eukaryota; kingdom Viridiplantae; phylum Streptophyta; class Pinopsida; order Cupressales; family Cupressaceae; genus Cunninghamia; species Cunninghamia lanceolata. The sequence goes on along the minus strand of BSBN01000382.1, from coordinate 12,156,991 downwards.
CTAATGGGATTTTAGGGTTAGGATATGTTAATTTGTATGATCCTTGACTGGTTTTCGAATAAAAGAATAAAAAGGATATTGTTGCATATATCACATATGCAACACTTGCTGGAGATGTTACAATTGTAGCTTCTTACTCTCATGAGCTACTTCAATATGGCCTGGAAGTCAGCCTTACGAACTATGCTGCGATTACATTCAAATAACCCCATTCTCTAGTCATATTTGTTGATTGACATTAGTGTATTAGCTAAAACAAAAACATTTTAACTCTTTTCTTGTATACTGATCCATTAAAATTTCATGGAAAAAAACCTCAAAAAGATGTTTCATACTACAAATAATAGAATACATAGTAAACAACTAGATCCATTAGAATTTCATTGAAAAAATCTCAAAATAATGTTTCATATGGGAAGAAACCTCAAAAATATGATACAATAGATATTTATGCATCTCTCATTTGCTTTTGTGGCATATTGTACTTGTCTCTTGTTAGCCTATCGGGTGCTGAACCAATTGGAGATGGATGATGGATATGTTGGCAATGAGGAGGTAATGCATGAGTTATTTGATGCATTTTCTTGTTAAATTTAAAATTTCAAGTTTGATAATAACATATATAAAACACCTGGCTTCAAAATTAGAGATTCTATATTGGGTGTCAAGTGAAGGAATTTTATTTGCATTTGACATTACTTTTTGAACCTTGTCATTTATGTTGGATGGTAAATATTACTTGTTTGGCATCAGTTTTTTGAATCTTTGTATTTTATCATTGGTTATCTAAGGGACTACCAAGGGGTTTATTTATATTATCCATCAACTATTGTACTTTTTGATGTGTCCATGAATCTTGTACCCTTGGGCTTTGATGCTAAGTTTTTGTTGATAATTTTTTTAATGTAGGTTACTCAAATGTTCTCTTAAAAGGGATGTTGTTGTGGAAGTCCCTTCTATAGTTGTATTTATAGTAGGACTCCCTTCTATACATCAGATTTCCTTCCATTGACCTATTTTGACATCATCTTCATTTTTTTTCGTGGTTCCCTAGTTGAACATTTTGTAGGGAATGTGCCATCCTCTTTATGTCAATTTAGGTAAATTCAATACTTTAATGAAAATGCTTGTTGTTCTAATATTGTTGGTAGGCCACTGGAGAAGATTACAGTGTGGATCTAGGTGACTCCAGGAGGCCATTCAGGGCCCTGTTGAATGTGGGTCTTGTCAGGACAACTACTGGAAACTGAGTTTTTGGAGCTCTCAAAGTTGGCTATTTATTGATTTTTGTTACTTAGAATTGCATCTCATAAATGTGAACTAGTTGCTGCTCAGTCAAGTATTCTATTAACTATTATTAAAATCAATTTAAGTTGTATATGTTATATCTTTTTCTTGAAGTTAAGACTATGACTGGTTTTGTATTTTTAACTATGTAACTCTAATTCCAAATCAGTCTGTTAATTTGTTTGAGTCACATAAGTGTTTTGGTTGTTTATGTTGATTTGTTTTTTTTTCTCCCTCTAATAGTTGGTTCTTATTGTTCTGTGACCATTGTGAATTGTAATTTTATCTTCCTATATGGTTTTGGCAAGGTATGGCATGTATTTGTGTTGGTAAAAATACCTATCTTTAAATTTAGTTTTAATTCGTATTTTATTTATTTTTAATAGAAACTGAAAGTGTATGTTATGTTTTTCTGCACTTGATTAAGTAATTATTTTAATTTAATATATATTGTTAAATTTGGACTAAATGAAATATAATTGTTCCTATTTTACTTTGTTTTACTTTCTCAGTTATGCTGCTATTGTTTGTATTTAGGGGGTGTTTCATGGGGGACTAGATATTCCTCACAGTGAAAAGCACTTTGCTAGATTTATCAAAGATGATAAAAGTTTGGATGCTGATGTACACTAAAAATGTATATATGGAGGTCATGTCTCTACATACATGAAGGTGAGAAAATTGCCATTGTGATAATGCTCTTTAGTTTTTGTGAATGTCTCCTCTTTCTTGAGAAAAAGTCAGGCTTACACGATTGGTTTTTTGAGCCAACAACATTGGCAAAATTACAAAATAATTGCCAACTTTATGAAAATTGGAAAAGCATGTGTATATTTGCCAACTTTGTGAAAATGTGTAATTTATCCTCCTATCCTTGCTTGCTGGATAGTTTTATGCCCATTTGCCTTGTATTACTTTACATTATTTGTTTACTGTTGGATTTGTTTTTATAAATCTTTCATTGCTACTACTTGTTGATGTTGTAGTAAGCACTTAAACAATCTATTCTTTCTGTTTGGTACAATAGATATGTGTGCATCTCTCATTTGATTTTACAATATATTGTACTAAAACTATCAAAGAATTTTTAGGAAGTGCTATTGTCAAATGACAAACAACAAATTGGTGAACTTTCTCTCAAGTATTAGCTCATGCATGAAAATCCTTATAAAAGGAGTCTTAAGGGGATAAATCATAAAAGCTTGTATTTCATGAAAATTTGTTTCTACAAATACCTCCAAAAATTTATGTGCGGCACATGCTAAGAAATTTATGTTTAGAAAACTAGTTTGATGCACATGCATTGCATATGGACATGTTTCATTAGAAATTTTCTGATGTAATTGTGGGATTCTCCCATTTCTTAGAAAGTTTTAGGCTGTATTCCAGATAAATGGCTCTATACTTTTGGTATATTGAGTTACTTTCATTTGCATTCAAAGGTGCTACATTGTTGCATCTGATCATTATGCTTTTTCTTATTATTCATATTATTTATTTGGGTAGTAATTTGAAGCAGATCCTAAAACCTTCTCTTTTCTATGAATGTGAGATTGTTGTGTTATTATACTTTTTATTGAGAATGGTTACTATGTTTTAGTATATCATAGTGATAGTGTATTCTTCTGGTATATTGTGGGTTTATTTAGTTCCAAAATGATAATCATCTTTAGAGTTTTGATATTGGTTTCATTGGTATTAGATGTAGTGCCCCTCTGTTTTCACTTTGGTTGTGTCAGGTATGTTTGACATTTGGTTATTTGGTTTGGATTGTTCATTTGATGCTATTGGTTAATCATGGCATTAAAATAATATTAGTAGTCCTTAAAACATTTTTTATAATTAAATAAGTAGAAATGCCTTTATGCAAATTTAGTGCTGAAAATTTAAAAGGGTAAACCCAAATTTATAAATTATTATTTTAGGCCCCTATATTATTTATAGCACTATAGTTTATTAGCTATATTAATTTGTTACACTTTCTAGAGGTTATTTTATATTATTGGTGAGTGAAACCTTATTCTATATAAGGAAACCTAATAAAATATAATGTTATTAAATATTACTTTAGGATACCTAATTATAATTGCTTGAGGACAAGCAATCTTGAGTGGGGAGGGTTGTCATGTCCCTATAATGATTTATAATTGAATTGTTTATTTAAATAATAAGTTAGCCTTATATAAACTAAATATATAATATATTTATTTAAAATATATTATTAATATGTATTATTTAATAAATAATATTATTAATTTAATATAATTTAAACATTATAAAATATATGAAATATATATATTTATATTTTAATTAACTAGATATATTATAAATATAAATATTTTAATATAATATTTATGTGAGTAATTAATAAGATATATTATTATATATAAAAATAAATATTATGAAGAGTCTTACCTATTAAAGTTAGAAAGTAAAGTAATTTGGAATAAGACAAAGTAATATGGTTAAACAAAAGGTTAAATTCAAAATAAAATCATATAAAAATAAAGGTCTAATAAGACAAACATTATCCCACCATATTATATGCTTGGAAATAAAATAAAATAAAAGAGGTCCCGTACTTAATAACCAAAGTATTTATTTATACTATATATATTATATAAATAATGTACTTTAAAAAGATTAAGGGGAGGTTGAAGGAAGATATTTATAAGTGCAACACATTAATAAATAATATATTATAAATATATCTAATAATATAAATACAAATATTATTATTATTATTATTATTATCTTATATTGTAATATAAATATAAATAATATATCATATATTATAATGATATAATATAAATACAAATAAGGTAAATAAATAATAATAAACATCTTTTAACCTATCCTCTTATGATAAGGGAGTTACGTATGGTTAGGACTAGTTTTACCACAAAAGGGAATTAATATAAAGTAATAAAAATAATAAGAGACATACCTCTTCGAACATATCCCTTGAAAGGGAAATAAATAAAGGTTGTGAGATAGAAGGAAATCATTATCAAAAGAATGAAGTAATAAAAAGAAATAAATAAGTAGCAGTGAATTCAATAAAGGTAATAAAGAAGAAACATCATTTGAATTCATCAAAGACACAACAAGAAAATATCACAAGGAAGACACGAGGGCAGCCAAGGAAAAGGATCATGGGGAGAAAATATAAAAAGAGTATGGGATAAATACATATACTTAGATATGCATTTTATAACAGCAATACAATAAAGACTATATTACCGCAGCATAGGTAAGGAATCCCAGGTAAAGCAGGTAAGTAAGTATTTATATTTACTTATTCAATTTATGATTTGTAAGAATTTCTAATTCCTTGTTCAATTTATAACTTGAAAGATATAAATAATAAGGTTATTAAGTAGAAATTGATATATGTGATATATACATTTATGTCTGAAATTTATATTTTAAATATGTATCTTGTATGATTTGAATTCATAAGTTGTTAATAAATGACATATGAGAGATAACAAGTATGTATATGTATAGATAAAGATTAATTAAGGCCTTAGGGTAAAACCTAGGGAGAAGGCTCTAGAATAAAACCTAAAGATTAATGAAGGCTTTAGGGTAAAACCTAAAGATTAATAAAGGCATGAATTCCTAAGGGTAGATACGAGACTTCCTAATTAACCACCTAACACTAAGAAGGTGGGGTAGATAGTTATGGTAGGTATTGATCATTCCATGGGAATGGGCCTTGATTGATGAATCAAGGATATTATGGGCCTTGATTGACGAATCAAGGGTATTACTATGGACCTTCGATTTAAGTATCGAAGGAATGGGCCTTAGTTGACGAACTAAGGAATTATGGGCATTGGTTGACAAACTAAGGAATAATACTAATGGACCCATAGGATTGAGATGACATCACCTACCTAACGAATCTTCTCTCACAAGGTGGAAGGTGAGGTTAATAAGAGGCCTAAGGATTATCTCACTCGAGGAGAATCATGATGTATGGAAAAATGAATTTATGAAATGGCAAATAGTATATGGTTATGTTTATGATTATCATCAAGATTAAAAGGAAATGAAAAATGGAATACTAATGTTCTCTTTTGGTAAGTTGAAATTGTTTGCAAGGGTGTGAAAATTTTGGCTTGCTAGAATGGGACATTACATTAGATTAGTTGTGGACCAAAGAAAAATTCACTGTGAGAAGCGGCAGTTTGAATTAATGAGCTATTGACTATTTTTGAATAAATTGTATTAAAATTAATAGCTACATTTTTTGGTTTTTGGGTAATAGATTACAACCCAAATAATATCCAGGTCAGTGAAATCCTAAGCTTTTAGTGATCTAAAGGGTTTTCTTTTCTTATGATTGTTAGGATTTTGTGGACTTAGAAGGCTAGGTGTGAAAAGGATCATGGGGAGAAAATATAAAAAGAGTATGGGATAAATACATATACTTAGATATGCATTTTATAACAGAAATACAATAAAGACTATATTACCGCAGCATAGGTAAGGAATCCCAGGTAAAGCAGGTAAGTAAGTATTTATATTTACTTATTCAATTTATGATTTGTAAGAATTTCTAATTCCTTGTTCAATTTATAACTTGAAAGATATAAATAATAAGGTTATTAAGTAGAAATTGATATATGTGATATATACATTTATGTCTGAAATTTATATTTTAAATAAGTATCTTGTATGATTTGAATTCATAAGTTGTTAATAAATGACGTATGAGAGATAACAAGTATGTATATGTATAGATAAAGATTAATTAAGGCCTTAGGGTAAAACCTAGGGAGAAGGCTCTAGAATAAAACCTAAAGATTAATGAAGGCTTTAGGGTAAAACCTAAGATTAATAAAGGCATGAAATCCTAAGGGTAGATACGAGACTTCCCAATTAACCACCTAACACTAAGAAGGTGGGGTAGATAGTTATGGTAGGTATTGATCATTCCATGGGAATGGGCCTTGATTGATGAATCAAGGATATTATGGGCCTTGATTGACGAATCAAGGGTATTACTATGGACCTTCGATTTAAGTATCGAAGGAATGGGCCTTAGTTGATGAACTAAGGAATTATAGGCCTTAGTTGACGTACTAAGGAATTATGGGCATTGGTTGACAAACTAAGGAATAATACTAATGGACCCATAGGATTGAGATGACATCACCTACCTAACGAATCTTCTCTCACAAGGTGGAAGGTGAGGTTAATAAGAGGCCTAAGGATTATCTCACTCGAGGAGAATCATGATGTATGGAAAAATGAATTTATGAAATGGCAAATAGTATATGGTTATGTTTATGATTATCATCAAGATTAAAAGGAAATGAAAAATGGAATACTAATGTTCTCTTTTGGTAAGTTGAAATTGTTTGCAAGGGTGTGAAAATTTTGGCTTGCTAGAAGGGGACATTACATTAGATTAGTTGTGGACCAAAGAAAAATTCACTGTGAGAAGCGGCAGTTCGAATTAATGAGCTACTGACTATTTTTGAATAAATTGTATTAAAATTAATAGCTACATTTTTTGGTTTTTGGGTAATAGATTACAACCCAAATAATATCCAGGTCAGTGAAATCCTAAGCTTTTAGTGATCTAAAGGGTTTTCTTTTCTTATGATTGTTAGGATTTTGTGGACTTAGAAGGCTAGGTGTGATGGACATGCTTTTGGTTTATAATAGCTTTTTAAAATTGGTCTTTTGGAATTGCAAGATTCTCCCATTGTCTACTAGTTTTTGGGATTTCTTTGGGATAAAGTTATCTTCATTTTTACATTGTAGAATATTTAAATTCTATTTATAGGGTGTGTAGGAGCATCATTGTGTAGTTCTAAAGTTTAGAACCAAAATTAGCATGGTATGGAACATAAATAAATACATTTTAATGAATTAAAACAAGATTCTAAATTAAACCTTCAATGAATTTTTTAATCAAGTCAACACAAACAAGAAACACAAATGTTTTGTGTATTAATTTCATTACCTTACTACAATTGTAAGATTTCTTAATTAAGAAACCTGGAGCTATCTAGCACAGACCTAGAAGACAAGTCTCTCAGATGGAAAGGTCATATGTCAGTATTTGCTTTAGGATTTATATTATTTCTAAATATGATTTTTATCCATGTATACACTTCTTATAATCCTATGTGTAGCTTTGGTGGAGTCATGGTTTGGTTCTAAAGATTTGAACCAAACTTTGCATGAGATGGAAGATATTGCATACATGGGACATAAATAAACAAATTTTAATTAGATAAAACAAGATTCAGAATTAAACCTACAATGACATTGCGGGGTTGCGGTACCATTATGTCTATTGACTTGTTCCCAGTCATAGTATCGAAACCTTTTCTTTGACCATCGTGGGACCACGATATACTAAACATCACTTGAATCCTTTCACCACAATACCACACTCCTTCATTGAAACTATCGCAGAGCTACGATATTCAACACTTACATAACTTAAACTCCTTATACCGCCATACTGCAAGCCTCACTTGAGGCTGCCATGGGGTCACGGTGTACTATTTTCCTCTGCTCCGTCTTACTACCATTTCGCAAGCGTCACTTGAGGCTACCGCGGGGGTGCTGTGTACTATTTTCCTCTACTTTTTCTTACCACCATACTACAAGCCTCACTTGAGGCCGTCGTAGGGGTGTGGTGTAATATTTTCCTTTGCTCCTTCTTGTTGCATTACCACCGGTTATTCTCTTGACTGTCACGGGACTGCGGTGAAGTATCATATGCCACTTAAATTTATACCTCCAGCTAGCCACATCATTTTGAGACCACTGTGGGTCTGTAGTAATCGATCTCTACATAATGTGATGCCGCAAGTACAATGTCTTCATGTTGTGGGATAACAATAACTGCTCCCTTGTTATCCTTGGTTCCCACACACCTGCCAAGACCTTTTGAGTGACCTACGGGACTGTAATGAGAGACAAAAACACATCAATGGTCAAAAATACAAATATCTTTCCCATGGACTTGGTATGGAGTGCTTATGAATGACTCTTGGAATAATTTTAAAAGAAATATGGATCCCTAAGATGGAATTATTGAAGGAAATTATCATGAACCAAGTGGGACTATGAGAATTTTGAATGGTCCTAATAGAGACGACTTTTTTTTAGGCATTCTATCAAACAGTTCATGTACCTTGTCAATGGTTCCACATTTTCCATACATGTTTACCAGGGTAGTTGCAGCTACAACATCTGACAAAATTCCTCTATCCTTCACGCTTTGATGGATGTCCATACCCTATTCCAAAGCAATACTCTAGATTTTATTATATTGGCACAACGTCAACTAAAATTGAAGCCACAAAGACAATTTAGATATTTAGAAATTTTAAAGGCTATTAAGTTTTCTTCTTTTAGCTAATGGGCAATTTCTTTCTGTGTAAATTTCTCATTTCTCTCATCTCTCCTCATTACACCTATTGCTGCTCTTACACTATTTACCCTTGTGACATTATATTCAACCATTATTCCTATTTCATTGTATGTGTCAATTGAAGTAAGAATTATTGTTTAATGAAGTTTGAAATTCTATTTGATATTCAAATATGCTTAACATGGAAACCACTTTAATTTTCTTAAAACTACATTTTTGTCTTTGACTTGCTTCTTTTTTTAATGGCATCTATATAATAAAGTTTATCTAGTCTACTCAATTCATCAATAAAGATATACTTATGTATCATAAGGAAAGAAACACTCCTGCTTTGGCACGGACATCAAATCTAAATGAGGAGCTAGGACAGGTCTGTGCAAGTCACAATTAAATGTGTTTGAAATAGATAGTTTAATAGTTGCTTGATAAAAATTTACAAACAAAGCTGAAAAATATGTTTTTGTATTATGTTACAGTTTTTGTTAGTTAAAACCCTCCATCCCTTGCGAAATGAATTCCTGGAACAAGTGAGGAAAAACATCATGAGTGTTATTGAGTCTCTTTTGGGCTAGCCTTACTGTGCCACCTGGACTTGGTAGACCATGAAGGCGGTCCACAACTTGGAAAGTTCAATCCTAGTTCTATAAAGATGCAGTCCATGAGACCACATTTGTTTTTACGTGTTCTATCAAACAATTCATGTGCCTTGTCCATGGTTCGACATTTTCCATACATGTCTACTAGGGCAGTTGCAACTACAACATCTAAATAAATCAAGGCTTCCATATACTTCAGAGGAAATTTTATTGAATGCATATCTTTTTTATGATCTTGTTTATCAAGTCCAATAATTGTTAGTTTTTTATTGATAATGTTCTATAGATTTTTCATTATGGTCCAACTAGGAAAAATTTAAAAATATCATCAGTCAAGTACTGAAAACTATATTTTTGCTTTACAGGTCCTCTCTTTGTTGTTTGCAATAATCCTTCGTATCATGGTTTCACCCACAAGGAACAGTTATGACAGTGATATGACTATAAAAGAATAAGAGGACCTTCTCAAAAGGTAGTGATAGTCATTTGAGGCTGAGCAACACTTAAAGACATATGGATGATAGGGTTACACTGAGAGCCATAAGTAGAAGACACAGGGATGTTTGAAACATTATAGTGAGAAGAGTGTGAAGAGATTGGATAGTTTCAATCTAACCTGGAAACACAAAGTGAAGGACATAATGAAATGGCATCATGGTAATGACAGTGTTTCTAAAATAATTATGACCATGGTAGAAGCACTCCTCAAACTTGAGTGAATATATTTGCAAACAAGGATGTATGACAGTGACGATTGAAAGGACAGTCTGTGAAAGAGCTTCCATCTATGCATGAAGAAAACCTACGAGTGATTGTCAAGGGGTAGAGATTCATGCAAAAGACATTGATCATGAAAACATTAAAAGATAATCTTAGAGTCAATGAGAAGAAGTATGCAAAGGTTACAATCTTGTCAGTGTCTCAAGAGGTATTTAAAGGGGTAAGGAGATAGCCTTCTAGTATGCATTTGACAGTGCCAAATCTCTTGATAGTCAAGAGTCTTCATGTTAGATGCATGAACACCTAGGATAGTACCATAGAGTTGGTACAAGTGAGTAGCAACAAGGTTGAGGGTTATCATGAGCTATCTAACAAGATAGATATTTTGTAACAACAACTTATCATAATGGGATGTTGATTTCTATATTAGAGGTGATGATATGATATGAGAGTTGTTCATGATAGTGATTTGATAAGTGACGAGACTAATTATGGATTGTGTGAACTTATAACAGTCTCGCAGATGACATAGTATGCATTCTTAGGTAACAGTAGTAGTGATGAACTATTTTCATGGAATTTGGAAAAGATATAGTGATGTCAAAGGTAGTCAAGACATTCAATAGAGGGGCAGTCTTCTACTTTGATGGGTGGTAGAGTGCAAGTGAAAGCATGCCATAATAATGAGCTAGGTAGTGGCAGTCATGAGGCATTTTTATTTTATAAAGGGAAAATGCATGATAGTAGGTTGACAAGTGATTGGACAATGCATTTCAAGAAGCTACAAGTTTGATTAGGACAATGCATATCCTAATCATAAGGCAATGTTATTGAATAATAGTCCATGACAATTGAGGCATCCTACCAAAGATGACAGTCATCAGAGGCATAATCATCAGAGATAAGGATAATTTATTGCTATAGGTAACAATTCACAGTGGCAGCTTATGAACTAGAGCAAGTTGGGTCCATGAGACAGGATCTCTACAAAGATAACAGTGTGATCTTGAACTAGGACAATCAGCTTTCATATGGGACAATCATGCATTTGAGAAGAAGACATCTATGAATGTCTTTGTGCTTCTATGCTTAGTGATACTCAAAAAATCAATTTCTTGCTCATTCTTTGAGCTATGTATTGTAACCATGAAGGTTTTTTAACAAAGAGAAAGCATTGTAACTTATTTTTAGATCTATATGTTGTTTGTAAGTATTTTTTATCAATATAACAATGTTTTTACCATCTCAAAGTTGTTTCTATTGGCAAGAGACACTGCTCCAGTATAGACTTGCATATTGTCATTGATGGAAACTAGGCTTAGAGATCTCATTAGTATGATAGGAAGACATAACTTTTTAAGGTCTTATTGGAATTCATATCCGGTTGGTAAAAATGACTAAGTATGGGCAAGAAATAGACTAAGGGATAGAAAGTGGATCAGTGTGCTTCCGTAGATGAAGACTTGGAAATGTGGCTTACGTATAATATTCATAATTGCTTGATGTTGTTATATTCCGTTGATCAAGTCCTAACTTCCTCTAGAAGTCACCTAGAAGAAATATCTAAGTCTGGATGAACAAAGGTACAAGAATACAGTGAACAAGGCACAACATAATAGTCTGCATTCCTCTGCAAGTGCATATTTTGTTCTATAGAATTGAAGACATGTCAAAAGATTAATAATGTTTCCTAATTATGATTCATGAAGTCCCATTTGGTCGGCAACATGAGTTATAATGTGACAAAGGAACCTATCATATGTGTTATTAAGAAACAAGCTGACAGGATGGTTGAATCCTTATGTGGAGACGAAATATGAGCTGGATGATAAAGGTAAGTGATTGTATGATTAGAGATGACGCATATGAAGACATGTGCATGATGGTTTGGATCTACATTGATGATTTAACACAAGAACAAGCTGACATGATATAACACTTGGTATACACATTTCACAATTTGCTTATAGGTCTAATCATGATAAATATTTAGTTACAGATATAAATAGAGGATGGATTTTAGTATTTTAAATAGGGTAGTGTACGATGTGATGTATATGAATGTGAAATATGTGAAGATAAAATGGCACCAGGAAAGAGAGATCTTGAGCATATGTAAGAGCAGAGCATAGAAATAGGGGCACACTAAAATGAAGAGTTCTGAGTCAGTATTTATGAGCTTGATTGGAAATATCACCATGACTATGTAGATGCAATCAGATCAGTTCATCCTTGGCAGTGAGCCTTTTGTATTTCAGTATTGTGCTACAATAATATATTGAGAGCTAAAACTCTCCATGGTTTTTCCCTCTTTGGGTTTTCCACATAAAATTCTTGGTGTTCATGTGTTGTCTTTGTGGCTCTATTCATTTGTTTAATCTTCTTTCACCTAATTGAACTTGGTAAATGGATAACGGACAAAGTGCATAAATGGTTTTGTAGAACACTGATTCACACAACCTCTTAGTGTTCATTGTATTCAACAATTGGTATCAGAGCAAGGTTCCTTGCAAGAAGCTTAATAGCTTGAGGAAGATTTGGGAAGGTGTTCTCATGGATGCAAAAAGGTATCTCACTTATCCTGAAACAAGTCATCCTAGTAGCATTGTGATTGGTGATCATTTTTATGTCAACAATGAATAATTTGAAGCAGCTCTAGAAGATCTTGACAACTCCAAGGCTAATATCAAGGGTTTAGAGGAGAGTATCCAAAAAGCTAATGATCGCATTCTAACATTAAAAGAACAAATCAGTAAATCTAAGGAAAGAAGGAAAGAATTATGTGAGCTACTAAAACAAGTAAATGAATCCATAGAGAGTCTTCTTAGGGCGATTGAAGAAAAGACTAAGAGTGAGGAATGTCTGAATCAAATTATGAAGGACAAGTCAGAAGAATGTGAAAAATTGGGGAAAGCTTTGCTCTTAAAGTTTGATCTAGAAGCAGTAAATAGCTACAAAGAAAAATTCAAAATAAGCTCTATAAAACTTGATGAGTTGCTAACCAATCAAAATTATCCAAATGATAAACAAGGTTTGGGATTTCAAAAGGGAGAAAGTTCCAATTTAGGGCAAGATAGATCCAAAAGAGGAAGAGGCAAAAACCATCCGATAAGGAATCAAAGAAGAAGACCTAAAGGACCTCTGATCAGGAAACCAAATGTACAAAGGTACCCATCTTTTTCTAGTCAATGTTTCAATTGCATGAAGATTGGTCATAAAGATAATGAGTGCAGAAATGTGTCCAGAAATGTGCCAAAATATTCAAGGAATGGTCAATCTTTCAATGGAAAATGTTTTGCATGCAATAGATTTGGGCATATGGCTAACTAATGCAGATCAAGGCCAAATTCAAATATTAGAAGAAATCAAGGTCAGAGAAATGTTATTTGTTTCTATTGCAACAAGTTCAAACATATTGCTAGATTCTACAGAAGCAAAAATGTGGAAAGAGATTATCCTACACAATAGAGGAAAATAGAGCAAAAAGATGTTAAACGCAAGAATAATGTTGATCCTATGGAAACCAAGAAGGAGATGGGTATGATCTAGATCAAATAGGGTGTCAATGAGATATGGTGCAAATACTTCCTCTAGGAAGTAAATTGAGAGTTTTGGCTCAGGGGGAGCAGTGTTAAAAATCTAAATCCCCCAGCCAAAAAGTTGGTGCTGGAATCCAACACAGAGATATGTGGTGGAATCTGACAAGACAAATCCTTTGAAATAAAAACTGGAAGAGAATAAGCCAATACAGAAAATTGTGGAGCAATTTCAATCGACTGTATCTATAAAAAGTGGGACAGACAACTTTTTGGAACAAGCATTAATGACAATTAGGTTAAGTCATGTGTAGGATAAAATGGAACTAGTTTAGTCTTAAAATCACTTTTTACTCAAAGCGATCAGGTATTCAAAAAGATCCAAGCAAAATTTGAGGATGACAACCAAGTTTTGAAGCGTTTGGAGTAATTTAGAGAATGGAAACCCTAATTTGGTGAAACAAGGTATTTCGATTCAAACCCTATTTGTGAGTCTGTTAAAATCCTGAGATGGCGATGCCACAAGTTGTTGATATTACCAAGTGACCATGACCTAAATTCAACAAACATCCCCAGAAACCAACTGAAGTTGATCTAATGGTTGCACTCTCAAGTATACCTTACGGAGTTCTATATGTGGAAGACATTAGGGCATATATTCATATTTCCCTAAAAGAACACATCAATATTTGTTTGTCAGATTTGTATCTCCAACATTTAACTAATGACTAGTGTGATCTCAAGGAAGAATATAAATCCCTAAAGGAAAAGAAATTCATTCAATATATGGATTTTCCTACATTTGTAGTGGATGAATGGGTTCGGTACCTTCTGAGATGAATTCACGATGAATTCATGTGGTTGGGGCAACCCTTCAAAATCACTAAGGAAGCAATTAGGGTAGTGACAGGGTTAAATTCCACCAGAGGTGTGCCCTTGCTGAAGGTCATGAAGAATCAAATTGTTATAGAGGCCACTGGAGCAACATTTGATAAGAGGGCACTAACTATCAATAATATCATAGATCATGATGTGAGATTTGTCTCAATGGTTTTGGGCTACAAGATCTACTTCTCCAACCGAGAGAACTTTGTTTTAGGGACATCAATCTATACAGCCTATCAAATGATAAAGGAGAATGCTGATTATGACTTATGTGAGTTGTTACAAAATCAACTAATGGAAAATATAAGGAAGATAAAGGAGAGAAAGAATTACCCCTTCAAATATGGTACATTGGGGTAAAATCACAAAGCTGTGTCACACTTTTATAAAGGAAACAACAACACTGATCCAACTTTTAAACTTGAATCACTAAAAAGTGACATATATGTTTTGAATTTTGAAATGATGTAAACTAATAAAATATTTATTTTTTAGTATATTTTATGTTTGTATTTTTTGAAAAAAAAATTTAAAAAATTTAAATATAGTTTTTTATAAATTGACACTATAATTTAGTTGCTGATAAAATGCTGAAGAATGAAGTTACATTAGGCATCAATCTTTATATAGTAAATTTTATTTGTTTTCTTCCATTTTTTTTTGTATATTTATAACTTGAAACTTTAGTGCATGGATATATTTTTTTCCAATTTTAATAAATATATATTTTCAAATAAATATTAAAATGTGTGTGTATTAAAACATAGTTGTTTCCATTCGACGTCAACTTTCATATTAACTATTTATCTAAAATAAAAACAAAATTATACCATCTTGATATAGATTCTTTTATCTAGTGAATCATATTTTTTTCAGTAAGTTTTACTATTTTCCCTTAACATGGTAATTAACCTAATATTTTTTGCTGATAACCTACTTTTAGTAAAAATAGAAAGGAAAATATAACTAATAATTAAACTATATATATATATATATATATATATATATATATATATATATATATATATATATATATATATATATATTTGAAAACTAAACTTATAGATCTACAAAAGGGTATTTTTATATTTTTTAAACAATGTTATTTACATGAGTAGAAGTTGTTGAAATATCAAGTTTTTCAAATAATTTTATTTTTTTGGTAAATTGGCCTCATAGTGGTGCTACATATGCATTTAGCCAACAATTTTAGTTGGAAAAATTGTGGACATATCTAACTTAGCTAGAATGAATCTTACAAGATCATATGTTTGACCAAAATTGATTTTTAGTTAGAAATACTTAAATTCACTTGTGTTGATAAGTTAGTTGAAAGTGTGACAAACCTTTGTGCTTTTACCTGTTGGTCATCTATTTATTCTTTTATTTAATGAATGAGCTACCAAACATGAAGAATTTGATCTGGTTAAGTAGTAAACAGTAGTTGTTCAAATTAGAAATCATCTAAATAGCATTGGAAGTGTTGATGAGCAAAAGACAAACCTGTGGGGGTACTTCAAAAATTTCCATGAAGGAATGATGTAGTCAAGAGAAAGAATCCCTAGGAAAATTGTTGAGAAGTATAAGGATACTATTTATTTTATGGTTACAAAAGATCAATGCCTAATGGAAGTTGTTGAGCCTAGCATAGTCTAGCTAATGCCAATGGGCTATGAAGTGGATGGACAAATGTTAGATAGCTATGCTCAACACATGTTGAGCAAACCCAAGGACAGCAGGGATGAAAGGTTTAGAACCTATGAAGAGCTATCTATGAAACTTCATGTTGAATTCATAAAACTTTAAATAACAAGAAAAGTTAGAAAAGAAGTGGAATAGATTTCTACAAATATGGCATCACTAAAGAACAACTGAAAGAAGTAAGGGAAAAAAAAAGAAAGTAGGAGAAGAAAAACAAAAGAGTGAACCAATACAAGTTCTAGGAGAATCATAGATGAAACAAGACAAGCCTAAAAAAGCTTAGAGGTCTACTCAGAGCTCTACTACCTCCTTTGGTGTCACACCATCAGTAAACATAGAGAAAACTTCAAAGAAACTCTCTAGACATCAAAGATACAAAGAGGAAGAAGATGAAGGGAAGAAGACTGTATGTCAATGTGGGTGAAAAGGATGAAGAAGAGACAAAGTCTGATGAAGTGAAAAGGATGAAATATGAGGCTACTAAATCCTCCAGAAGTAGAAAGGAGAAGCCCTCTAGAATGGATTAGCTTATAAAAAGACAAAAAGTAGATGAGCCTTAAGCCACAATAACACTTGTAGATGTATTAAAGTCTATTACTATTGATGGAAATCTAAAACATGTGGCTCAATTTTATGATGATTACAATGAAGCTGACAAAAAGGTTTTAGAAGATGCTATGAGTATCTTAACATATACAATAGAGCCCTCATTGAAATCATTTATGATCTTCCTAACACTTTGGGTAGCATATTGATTTCCAGAAAAGAAACTGCTATAGCCAAAGACATTGAGCTCAGACTGCATGCACTAACAAGGTTGAGTCTGGAGATCACTCCTGAAGAGGAACCCAAAATTTCTAAGAAACTTAAGGATGCATTTAGGACCACTAAAAGGATGAACTCATTGATGTTAGGAGATATCGATAAAGTGGTCAAGGAGATAGAGGAGATCACTTTGGAAACATTAAGGAAATACAATATCCCTACCATCTATTACAATGAAGTAACAAATGGTGATAATACATCTATTCAGTAAGTCAACATTGAAAAGGAGACAACTGAAGAAAAGGAGACTCTTGCCTCTCTAGAACATCAAACAATGGATAATGATGGAGATTGATTGTCATTGATGTCAAAAAGGTGTTGAGTTGATGATGCTTAAACATGGTAATGATATTCATGTGTTTTTCATGCTTCATTAGTCCACATGCTTCATTCTTCATGCCATGGTGATCTCATTGGGTGACCTTTCAGTTGAGTTGTTTAGTAGGTCAAGGTGACAAAATGTTGGTACTTGGTACATGAAAGAGATGTTATCCTGGTGGATTTTGCTCATGTTATGGTGTTCATACGATGGAAGATTTGTGGAGTCAGTTTGAAGGTTCATGATCATATGGATTGTCTCATGTTGATGGTCATATATTCTCCATGATTCATGTATTCAGTTCATAATGTCTGATTTGAGTGAGGATTCGTGATATTTGTTTAAAATATGGTTGAATGCTCAAGTTCATAAGAGTTGACATAACAAGGTGCAAGATTCATATAGAAGTAAGCATCAAGATGCCTCAAAGGACCAAGTCATTATGTTTATGGTTAACAACTCATTTTTTTATGAATCATCTATTGATATCAAGCTCATGCTTACTTGGCATCATCAAAAGGATACTCACAATCATGTTATTCTTGGTTATCATTCACACATGGTCATTCATGCAGAGAGTTATCATATATGTCTAAGACATTCAAAAAGATACTTTAGGTAGTGGTAGATGTCTTCATGCTGTGGCAAAGGTATTTGATCACCTTATATGTTATTTATTGTCATCAAAAGGAGTTGAACTATTTTGAGAAGATATTGATGCAAAGTTGGATGATTCTTGTTTGGAGTGTTAATCTCATTAGTGTTGATGTTGTCTTGTATTAAGTGTTCTTGATGATCACACAACTCATCTTCATGCGATCATCTGTTGGTACTATAATAATGTTCTATGACCTTGTCAAGGAGTATGTCAAGTGTAGACCTTGGACACTACATTAGTGTAAGAAAAGATGTTCAAAATCATGTCAAGTATGCTCTATTTTATGGTGTATAGTGTAATTGGTTTACTTTAACATGAAGGAGTCTTCATAGATCCATATGAATTTGAAAGGGCATATTCAAGTGACAAGGTAGTTGTAGAGTTGAAGAAGTTTTAACTTGTGAGTAATATCTTGGAGTTCTTTCTCTTGAAGTTTTTTTAACTCCTAACCCTAGTTGCATATCTAAATCCCTAAAGGACCTAAGATTATTCTAAGTCTATGTCCTAAACTCTACCCGTATGACATTTTCTAACTTTATGTTATAACTGTTAGTTGACTTGCTATAGCAAGTCCAGTCACTTAAAGTGACCTAGTGGAGGGCACTTGTGTCATAAGTATGACCGGCCCCATCCAGCTCCTTACTGATGGCACAGGTTTTGAATATGGGCTCAGGATGGTAAAATGAGATCAAAGGCTCATTTTAAAAGTTTTATGAGTGTGTTTTTGAAGATCCATGGCTAACTTTTAAAGTTTGTTCACCATCTTTCATGTTTGCACATTGACATGGAGGTGGACGTCATTTCATAAGACTGCAGATTGATTTGTTCTTAAAGACTATTTTTAAATTGGTTTCAAAAAAGGCATCTTTTTAATGGAGATTTAATTCCTTTTGTGATTACGGTCTAAGGCCTTTTTAAAAGAATTTTAAAGCTATTTTTTGTATTTTAAAAAAGGGCAGTTTTTGTGTCAGATGTAAAGATAACTTTAGGGAGATTTATTTTTATTTTAAAACTCCTCTCTCATGCAAGTGAAGATTATAGAGATAGAGGCAGATTGAATTTATTAAAAGAATTTTTTTGGAAGATTTTTTTAATCTTTTTCTTGCAGATGGAGCTCTTTATGAAGGAGATTTTTGCAGATTGATTTATTTATGAAGAGATATAGAAGAATTTTATATTTTGGGGAACAAATATTTTCAAATTGAAGAAGTTTTACTTTTTTAAAGGGAAGATGAAAGATTGAAGGAATATGGAAGAAAATAATAAATATTTTGCAGGACAATTGATTTTTCTTATGAAATATGAATGTGCAGAGAAGAATATCAAAGTTTTTTTTCAAGAGTTGAAACTATGTAGAGAAGATGAAAAGAAAGATTATTTTTTAACAATTTTACAGGTGGAGAAGAATATTAAGAGTTTTTTTGTTGCAGATGTTTTTTGATATATAATTACAGGAATGACATATGGAGTTTGAAAATGGGATGGCAAAAAGAATGTTATGATATGTATGATTTTGACACAAAGGGACATTGAATTTTTGCTTGAAGATGAATTCAGGTGTGAAGACAATTTTTCAGTACAGAAGACAGACATACAGAGAAATCATTTTGTTTTTTGGTGATAAAGCAATAGATGAATTACAGATGAAGAAGTTTGCATTGAGTGCATAAATGTATCCAGGATATGAGAGAAAAGAGAGACAGGTGATCTATATTGAAATAGAGAAACACTCTAAATTCTTTGTTCTAATATGAGTTTGTATAGTGATGCCAATGAGGCTTTGTATGCCAGTGAGGCTTTGCATCATCAATGAGACCTCTTTGTATGCCAGTGAGGCATTTTGTAAAGCTAGTAAAGCTTCCTTGGTCAATGAGACCTATTTGTAACCAGTGAGGCAATTTTGAGAGGTTTTTCTACCCCAGGAAGGTTTTCCTCTCATATAATCTTTTGTGTCTTGGTCTCAAGTCTTATGTTAATTCATATTTGTACATATGTGTTTAACAAATTATTGATGTCCTCATCTCTATTTGTCTTGTATTTTATAAGGTGCAAATATTTGTAAAAAATTACACAACACTGATTCACCCCCCTCTCAATGTTTTCCTAGACTCCAATAGATAATACTGTTGGAGAGAAGACTGCAGTAGAAGAATCACAAACTTTACAAACCAGTTCCCCTTTGATACATCATATTGAAAAGGATTTGGCATATGATGAACAAAAGGAGGACTCAAACAAGGTCATGGATATCAATCCTCCAGAGTAGGAATAGAAAGATGTGGTCTCTGATGCAACAAGAGACACTGTAGAGGTAGTAAAAGAACTCTTAGAAAAGAAGGAGCTAGTTCCAGATAAGGCTGAGTCAATCCAAGGTCTAATAAACTTTGATACAATGTCTCTACTCAGATGCTCAACTTTGCCTCAGTTGTTCAATCCAAAGCAAGAAAAGAGGTGTTGAAGACCCATATTGAGGACAGTGAACTCATAAAGGATGCATCTAGCATTTTGGAGAAGCTGGTGCCAACTTACCAAAAGGATACCTCTTTGTCTAATTCAGGTCAACTCAAGGGACTAATTCATTATGTAAGTACACACTTTGAATCTCTTGAAAAATTTGTTCAAACATTAGTTAGACAAGAGTTTAATGAGAAAACGTTAGATGAGTTGACAAAGTTGAAAGCCCATGATAAGGCTCAGCTATATAATGAGATATAGAATATTTAGAGTGCTATTGTAGAAGCTACTGATGTATATAAATTTTGTTTATCATGGCCGAAAGTTACAAAGAAGACTGAAGAAAAGATTAAGAACTTGGAAGAAAATCTGATGAACATATCTAAGTCTTTTGATCCGGTAAATGAATCAACCAGTGACAAAGAAGCTCAAGTAATGAACATTCACAATGACTTGAATGTTCTAATAAATCTGAGGTATCAAATAAAGAGTAGAATGTGACAATTGAGAAGACTAATTAGTCCCAAACTAGATTTAATGACTAAGCTTCTAGTTGAAGCATAGCTTGCTGCACAAAATGCCACACCATCAGACCTATAAAAAAGTGGAAACTCTAGTTGTTCTACTTAGCAGGCATATACAAAGTTTGGATGGTGCTAAGAAAAGCTGGAATGTTGAGATAGCTCAACTAAAGAACATCTTTAGTGACATTCTTAATCATATGTAAAATAAAGTAGTAGATTGTACTTGTAAATATGTGACCGAGTACATAAAATTTTGAAGTTTTGACAACTCTTTGGTTCTGGAACACACCCTTTTCCATTGATGTCAAAGGGGGAGAAGAAAATCGGTGAAAAATGGATAAACATCTCATGGGAGTAGGAGAATGGAGTGTATATAGTAAGGAGAAGTAGTCAAGTATTTTTCACTAAGTGTTGCCATCAATGCCAAAGGGGGAGATTGTTGGCAAGAGACACTGCTCCGATATAGACTTGTATGTTGTCATCGATAGAAACAAGGCTCAAAGATCTCATCAGTATGATAGGAAGACATAACTTTGGAAGGTCTTATTGGAATTCAGATTCAGTTGGCAAAAATGACTAAGTATGGGCAAGAAACAGAGTAAGGGACTAAAAGTGGATCAGTGTGCTTCCATAGATGAAGACCTAGAAATGTGTCTCAAGTATAATATTCATAATTGTTTGATGTTATATTTTAGTGATCAAGTCTTGACTTCCTCTGGAAGTCCCTTGGAAGAAATATCTAAGTTTGGATGAATAGAGGTACAACAGAGACAGTGAATAGGGTACATCATAATGGTCTGCATTCCTCCGTAAGTGCATATTTTGTTTTGTAGAATTGAAGACATGTCAAGAGATCAATAATGTTTGTTGATTATCATTCATGAAGTCCCATTTGGTCTGTAGCATGAGTTATGATGTGATAGGGGAAAATATACTACTAATATACTAATAACTAAATGCAAGCTTAAAATGACTTAATATACTACTAATTGACATCAATTAATAATTAAATTGACTAAATATACTACCAATTGATAGAAATCAATGAACAGTGAATAAATATGACTAAATATATGACCAGAATTAAATCAGTGAATAAAAGGACTAAATATACTACCAAATTGATCAAAATGATGATTAAAATTAATGACTAAATAAGTGACCAGATTATAGCAATCAATGAGTAAATCAACGACTAAATATACTACCAAATCGATCAATCAAAACAACTAATAAATGACTAAAAATGGTTTAGTAATCAATTTGGTCACATTATAAATGACTGGCAATAAACAACTAATGGTCACATGACTATGTTGGGTCATTTATAAGCAATTTTTAGTAGTTTTTTTACTAATATATTGTTGTTTCTATACTAGTAGTCTAGTGCTAAAACAAAGTCTTTAGAGAGTAGTAGCTTCCCTAGGTTGCAGCCCTAAAACAAAGTCAACATGGAGTAGTAGCTTCCTTGAGTTGTAGCCCTAAAACAAAGTTGTAATTTTTGAGCTTCATATATTGTGAGTTGATCCTCACTGTGGTTTTTCTCCTTTTGACATTTCCACCTATATCCGGCATTATGTGTTGATGTGCATTGTGTTCATCTTTCATCTTTATGTTAATGCTATAATGTTTAAGTTTAAATCTGCTCTGAAGGTTTTGAAGTTTGTTTGTATGCTGATTCATCCCCCTTCTTAGTATCCTGGTGTGTCCAACAATTGGTATCAGAGAGAAAATACTTAGAAGAAGCTTAACCGCTTGAGGAATGTTTGAAATGGCTTATAATGGATCTCACAAGGCACCTACATTTGATGGAAAAAATTATTCCTTCTAGAAGCTAAGGATAGAAAACTATTTATCTTCTTTAGGGTATGGTATTCTACAATCTGTCAAGAAGGCTTACACTGGTCTTTCTAGTGATCCTACAGATGCAGATGAGATTAAGTTTTATGTGAACAATGCAAAGGCAAAGAGTGCTATCATGAGTGGGCTAGCTAATTCAAAACTTGTGAAGGTAATGGGTTGTAAATCTACGCAGGACATCTAGAATAAACTTAGCAGCATTTATGGAGATAGTAAAGTGAAGCACGCCAAGATGAAAATCTCTAAGAGCAAATTTGAGGTCCTGAGGATGTCAAAAGAAGAAGACCTTGCCAGTTATATGCTTTGGGTAGATGAAATAGTTAATGGCATTAGAGGACTTGGTGGAGAAGTGAAATACAATGAGATTGTAAAGAAGGTTCTAATATCTCTCCATAAATCCTATAGCCATGAGGTTTCTGCTATTGAGGAAATGTAGGATTTGGATAAATATATAGATCAACTTTTTGGCTCTCTCACAACTTTTGAAATGAGAGAATTTGACAAAGGTGCTCCAAAGAAGGAAGCAACATTCAAAGTAAGCAAGAAGCCAGAAGAATTAGTAACTGATCAAGATGATGACCTTGATGAGGTAGAGGTAAACTTTGTAAGAAGATTGAAAAAGGGCATAGAAAAATATAAAGGTAAGTTACCTTTCAAATGTTTCAATTGTGGGGAAATTGGTCATGTTGCTTCCAAATGTCCTTTTAAACATTCAAAGCATAACAAAAATAGAGAGAAGCCAAAACAAATTATGTATTCCATGGAGAATAGTTGTTCTTCATAAGATGAGGATCATGATGATTTAAATGATGAAACAATTTTCATGGCCTTGAATATTGGTGACAAAAAGGATGATATTGGAAAATGTGAAAAGTCTGATACTTTTCAAATTGACCAATATAATGAAAAATCAATGGTAGTATGGACTACCTTACATGCAAAAAAAGAAGCCAAGGCTTGGGTAATTGACAATGGTTGCTCTAACGACATGACTGGTGATAAGGAGAAGTTTATCAATCTTAAGATGTGGAATGGTGGAGCTGTCAAGTTTGGTGGTGATGAGTCAGCACAAATCTATGGAAAGGGTGCTATAACTATTAATGGAAAGAACATAAATGATGATGTTCTCTATGTCAAAGGGCTAAAGCACAATCTTCTCAGTGTCAATCTAATGTTCAGTAAAGGATACAATCTTACTTTTCATGCCAAAGGATGTGAAATCAGGAAGGTAGGGTCCGAAAAACTAATTGTAGAAGGTGTTAAGGCTTATGGAGATATCTATCATCTAAAGGAGGTAAATGGAAGAACTTGTTTATTGGCTCAATCTAGTGAGTGTTGGCTATGGCACAAGCAAATGGGAAACATCAACTTTGATAATATGACAAAGATTATTTCTATTCATGTGGTGAGAGGTATGCCTAAGATAACCAAGCCTACAAATACACTATGCAAGGAATGTGAAATGGGAAAGTAGACAAAGACAAATTTCAAGAGTAAGGAGTATTCTTCTACAATACCTTTGGAGCTGATTCATACTGACCTAAGTGGCCCTACAAGAATATAGAGTCAACAAGGTTAAAGGTACTTCATGTTTCTTATTGATGATTATTCTCGAATGACTTGGGTTACTTTTTTAAGAGAAAAATTAAAAGTCTTTGATAAGTTTGGGGTTTTAAAAGAAACAGTTGAGAATGAAATCAATGCTAAGATCAAATGCTTAAGTTCTAATACAAGAGGTGAATTTGCTTCTGGTCACAAATTTTTACACCATTTCAAAAAATTTGGTTTCATGGTTTTAAAGTGCATCGAAGACTCAGTTTTCCAAATAGGCTGAGTTAGATATTCTTTGACGTTCGGTCTCAGTACATATAGTTTTCATCATCAGTGTTATCTTTTAAATCATGTAATATGGCTTTATAATGATTGATGCAAAGCTCATAAAGGAATGTATTCTATCCAAATAAATAGTTTAGCCAACATCAAATTGGAGCTTAGTCTAATCGAAAGGAGGTAATGCCTGAAGGGATGGTGTAAATGTATAGTTTGCCATTTACAATCAAAAGCCACTCCATTGTAAATGAAGTCTTTATTTCTAAAGGTGCAGACAACCTATTTCATACATTGGTGGCCCATTGGAGATTGGCAAGAATAAAGATAGAATACAAAGTTTAAGAGGAGGCTCAAATGAAAAAGGATCATTTAGCCAAACATCGATGCTTGTTATTTCAAATATGAGTCACAAGGTCATCAAACATTTAAGGAAGCAACTTCTTTCTTAGCATACGAAAAGAGACGAGTGGTAGACAAAGTTGTGATAGTCAAATCAATGTAATGTATATGATGAATAAATGCTATTGTCCATTTCTTGGCCTTCATAGAAGCTTCACAGGTAATTTGGGAGGAAGAATGTGGGATGTAGTGGGAAAGATCTCACGATGCTATGATTCAGAGGTCGCCATCATTCATTACATAGCATCATCTTCAAGGCACTTTGAAATAGAAGACACAACATATAAGGTGCAATCAGTGCAAGCTATAATAAGGAACAACATCTCAAGCTCTACAAAGAATATAAGGACCAGCCTCTTAATTAAAGTAACGCAGTCTCTTTCAGCAATAAGCAAGATCTAGTGATGCCGGCCATGATTCTCAGCTTAAATCATAGACATTGCATACTATGATGGCACTCAAGCTAATGCAAAGTTCAACTTAATAACCAAGATGCCTCCTTCAGATAGTTCTCCATTGAGAAATAGAGGCATCTTCTATCAAATGCAAAGGAACAACAAAGAAATCAAGTGGCACTACCAAGCAAAGCAATATAGAGGCAAGTCTTGTCTGATATATAAATATAGTTGGGAGCGGCCTGTTTCAAAGATATGGCCCTCAGTAATATCAATGTCTCATCCATATCTGGTGTGAAAGGTAGATAGTGGCTTATCTCTAAAGTGAATGGTCTTCAAGCTTGAGAGATGGAGGCTCCCATCATAGAGGTCTGGAATTGCAAAGAGAAACTGATTTTGTCATTCATTACCAATGAATCATACAAAGAAGGTGACTAATAAATGGAATTATTGTGCAGCCATCAATGTTTTATCTCTGTAGAGGTAAACCATAAACTAGAGATTAAAGACACTCAGGGACCATCGGATATGAAGTAAATCAATAGTTCACAAGAAAGGAGCAAAGATCTTTGAGCAGTTTCAAGAAAGAAGTAGAGTTTGATAGATGTTGGTACCTAAAGAAGAGAGAGTAGCTTAAGGCAAGCTCAAAAGCAACCATGTGGGGGTAGCGGGGGAGGAATAAATGTTTTATTTTATTTTATTAAATGCATCATACGTGGTGGGGCCCCTTCTTTATAGAGCTAATATGCCTTATTTTGATAAGTGCATAAAGGTTTCATTTTTTAGCAAACCCATGGGTGAGTGAATTAGTTTTAAAATAATATATGCTTCTCAAACTACATAGTGGGTCCCTCCAAAAGGAAACTTTATTAAAATAATATATTCATTTGAGTCTTCACCATGAAAAGAGAAAGTGTGAAACCCTAAAGACACGACCTCTTTATTTTTCATGAGCAAGCTACAAGATAGCAAGATGGAGTAGTGGGAGATCTATTTTCTTCATGCCACAGATATTTTTCCATCCATAAGGGAGTTGTTTCAGTTACAGTTGAGATTTTCAGCTGCAGGATCAATTATGAGCCACATTTTGGTGCCAGATTTTGCAAGGTTTTCAGTTGGAAACATTTGAGGTCGTTGAAGATATTTTTTGGGGTTTTTCAAGCTTATAAAAAGCCAGATCTAGGTTAGTTCAAAGGGGTTCTTCAGAGTTTTATATACACAGAGCAGAGATTTTAGAGCAACAATCAGAGATCTTTCTTCTTGCCTTAGCAATTCTTTCTTTTATGAGAATGTAATAGTTATTTTTGTGCAGTAAATCTTCAGCCTCTGTAACTGGTTATTGTTCAAATAAATGAGAATATTGTTTTGTGCATGTTTGGGTATTTCTCTATCTTGTTTCTTTAACTTTTCTATTTCTTTGCCTTTATCAGATCCACTTATAAACTGGGTTTAATCATGCATATTTGCTCTTTGTCTTCTAGTTAAATCTTTCAAGGTTTGACACTGTGCAACTAAGTTTCAAATCTGGTGCATCGCCTTAGATCTAGGCATTCATTTTTGCAAATTCTTCTTTCCTCTCTAACCTTTTCCCAAACCCCCACTAAAAGAATAGAAGAGCCAACTTCCTTAAAACCTAGAGGTCACTTTGAGAAGCATTCCCACATTTTAGAGTTTTCCAGGTTGCTGCTGGATTAAACCCATAGATTTATGCATCAACAACTTTAAATGAATTTGAATTTTCTTTTGAAGATCATGGTATTAGGAGACATCTATCTGCTCCTAAAATCCTTCAGTAGAATGGGGTAGTAGAAATGAAAAATAGGACTGTACAAGAGATGGCAAGAGCAATGTTGAAAGATGCAGATCTACCTAATATGTAATGGAAGGAAGGAGTTCACACTGTTGTCTATGATTAACAGAGTATAATTAAGGGTCAATAAAACTAAGACCCCTTATGAACTATAGTATGGAAGACCTCCCACTATTAGATACTTTAGGATCTTTGAAAGCAAATGCTACATCAAAAGAGATGAAGAAGACCTAGGAAAGTTTGATTCAAGAAGTGATGAAGGGATCTTTCTTGCTTACTCAACCAGAAGCAAGGCTTATAGATGCTACAACAAGAGACTAGGAAAAATGATTAAAAGCACAAATGCCAATGTGGATGAAGACTTGTATCAGATCTCACAAGAAATAGAGGATGATAGACCTGATATATCTCTCTACATTGAAGAAGAAGAGGAGGAGGAGAAAGAAGAAAAGGAACAAGAATCAAAGTACATCCCTAAGACTCTAGCAAAGTATGTTCAAAGGAACCATTCAATAGATCAAATCATTCGAGATAAGAATGAAGGTGTGTAGACTAGGAGAAGGTTTGCAAAGGCAAGTGGGCAAGTGTATTTGTGTTTACTATCAAAGATAGAGCTCAAAACCTTTGCTGATGCTAGCGAAGATGATGGATGGTTGAAAGCAATGGAAGAAGAATTAAATCAGATAGAGAAGAAATAGACATGGGAATTGGTTCCTAGACTAGCCAATAAGAATGTAATAGGAACAAAGTGGGTATTCCAGAACAAACTGATTGAATATGGTGAAGTTGTAAGGAACAAAGCAAGATTAGCGTGTAAGGGCTATTTTCAAGTTGAAGTTATTAATTTTGAGGAGAATTTTTCTCCAGTATCTAGGATGGAGGTAATAAGGATGTTTCTTACCCTCGATGCTCACAAGAACTTCAAGGTTTATCAGATGGATGTCAATTTGACATTTCTGAATGGTGATCTAGAGGAAGAAGTCTACATTGAGAAACCGGATGGGTTTCAGTGGTAAGAAGATTTAGACATGGTATCCAGACTTAAGAAATATTTGTATTGACTAAAGAAATCTCCTATAGCTTGCTATGCTAGGTTGGATAAGTACCTACTTCAATAAGGGTTCAAGGAAGGTACCACAGATAATAATCTTTACATTAAGGAAGAGGGAGACATGATTTTGATAGTTGCAGTATATGTGGATGACATTATCTTTGGTGGAGATGATGATATGTGCAAGAATTTTGCAGAGGAGATGTAAAAAGAGTTTGAGATGTCTATGATTGGTGAGATGTCTTTCTTCCATGGGCTTCAAATTGTTCAACTAGATGATGGTATCTTTATTTCTTCGACTAAGTATGTTAGAGAGATGTTGAAGAAGTTTGGTATGGAAGATTTCAAACCACTAAGTACTCCTATGGTAATTGGATGTCACTTGAGCAAGAATGATGAGTCATCAGAGGTTGATTAGACTCTCTATAGATTTGTGATTGGAGGATTGTTGTACATGACTACTTGTAGACCTAATATTATGCATGCAGTATGTGTGGTTTCCAGATATCAAGCTAATCCTAAGAAAACTCATAAGAAGGCAGTAAAAAGAATATTTAGATACTTGAAGGGAGATCTAGATTATGGCTTATGGTATCCAAGAGGTATTGACTTTGATCTAAGTGCTTACACTAATTCTGATTGGGTTGGTTTTGTTGATGAGAGAAGGAGTACAAGTGGTGGTGCTTTCATTTTAGGAAGTAGATTGGTTTCATTGTATAGTAAGAAACAAGATTCAATATCCTTATCAACTACAGAGGTAGAGTATATTTCAGCAGCATCTTATTGCACACAAGTGTTGTGGATGAAGCAAGCTTTGAAATATATCAAGGTAATACATGATGAGCCTATTCCTATTTTGTGTGATAATAAAAGTGCTATCAATATTTCCAAGAATCTAGTGATGCATTCTAGAAACAAGCATATAGCAATCAGGTATCACATTTTGAGAGAGAAGGTTGCAAAGAAAGAAGTGAAGTTGGAATATGTTCTGACAAAGGATCTTGCAAAGGAAACTTTTGACTATCTCCAGTAGAATTTAGGGATAATTACCCCCCCTTCTTGCTAGATACATAGTTGGTGTATCTACTCGAGGGGAGTGATTCATATATCTTTTTCCTAGACTGATGGTGGCTACCTCTCAAGGGGAGCAAGTAGTGGTTGTTGCTGATAGGGGGATTCAGTGAGTTGCTTCAAGAATGAGTGTATGTACTTCAAAGGGGGAGAAAGTTGAAAAGGAGAGATTGTGTCCTAAGGAGAAGAAGAAATTTCCCTTTTTCCTTGATGTGAAAGGGGGAGAATGAGCAAGTGTGTGTTGACAACAATGCCAAAGGGAGAGACTATCGCACATATGGTTATCACTGGTATAGTTGTGTGGTTGTCATTGATGTCAACAATGATTAGAATTGTACACATGTTACCTAAGGTTGTCACTAATGTGGTTGTGTGGTTGTATGGTTGTCTTTGATGTCAACACTATGCTTCGATTATTATGATGATGATATACTATGTTGATGGTGTGCTAGTAGTGCTTACTAATGATGTGCTTAGTTGCTAATATTCATGATTAGTTTCTAATGTTCATGGTTGGTTGCTGATGTTCATGGTTGGATTTCATGCCTTGATCAATGCCAAGTAAAGTTGTATTGAGTATGTTTGTGGTCAGCAGATATGATTTCATGATGATATATTAAGATGGGAATTAGAAGCTACACTAAGGTTGAGAAGATGTTTCTGATGACCTGAAGCATGTTGTATGATCCTTCTTGTTGTTCCTATCAAATTATTTGTTGATATAAGAAGGTTCTGGTCTCCAAAAGTTGGTGAAGGTTTCTGCTGGAGGAAGTTGCCTAGAAGATTGCCTGTTAAAATGCTTTGCATTCCTCCACATTCAAAGATATTGTCATGCAGTTTAGAAGTTAATTTTATTATGCTTTAAAGGTGTTAAATCCAAAGTTTCATATCATTTTCTCCTCCACGGTGAAATTTATAAGTGACAGAGCTCCAGTCCGTGCTCAGGCAGAGTGAGGTGATGATGAAGGATTGTTGGAATGCTCCACATTCATCCACAAGTGAAGGTTTGCTCATGTGGTTTTGTGAACATGTTCAGAGATGTTCAAGGCATGTTACTTTATGAAATCAAATGTTTTGGTGGTCTGCAAGTTTAGTTTTCCACATGATAGTGTGCTACAAATAGTTCCAGATGCCTAGTTGTTCTCATAATATATGATGATGATGTGCACCAACTTGTTGCTATTTGAAATGGTAAATTGCCTAATGGAAGATGATCTTGTGATGTTTCCTATTACTCTACGAGGTGTTTTCTACTCTCTTCAAAACTTTCTATGGCCCGGAAGGATGGTGTTGTTGGGTTATACTCTTGCTTGGTCGACTGAGGAATGTTGATGATGTGCGCCGCAAAGGTATCACTATGCAGAGTTCAAGGGATGTTTGGAAATATTGTGTAGATCCTGTTGAATCATCTGGAAGAAGAAAAAGTAATGTTTAATCATTCATGAGTACCACCAAGATTGTGAAGACAAATGTGCTACAACCTTCATGTGTTCTTGCTTATGGGTGATCTACTTCAAATGAATGTGATGTGTGGATGTTATTCCTTGAAGGATGTTACTTTGAGGGATGTTTATGATTAGGATAAATATGTTTTGGGGTCTGCAGGGTGTGTTTCTCTTCATGGAGTAGCATGTAGTTCATGTTAGGGCTTTCTCTATGCATGTTTTATGTTTTGTAATCTCTGGCTAACTTTTAATGAAATCAATGTAATATCATGTATATATTGTAAACCTGATTGATCTAGGTGAGGTATGATTGTGCAAATGAGAATATGAGTGTGTGAAGAACAAAATATGAATATGATATGCATCATTCAATGTGTGACTGGAGGTAGTAGAAGGACTTTGATACTATAATGTTTTCTAATTTTGTTCTTAGATCATGGAGTAGTTGCTTCCTTGGGTTGTAGCCCTAAAACAAAGTTAGTAAGGAATTGTAGCTTCCTTGGGAGTGACCCTAAAACAAAGTCTTCAGGAAGTACTAACTTCCTTGGGTTGTAGCCCTAAAACAAATTCAGTAGGGAGTAGTAGCTTCCTTGGGTCGTAGCCCTAAAACAAAGTTGCAATTTTTGAGCTTCATATATTGTGAGTTGATCCTCACCGTGGTTTTACTCCTTTTGGGGTTTTCCACATATATCTGGTGTTATGTGTTGATGTGCATTATGTTGATCTTTTATGTTTATGTTAATGTTGTAATGTTTATGTTTTAATCTGCTCCAAAGGATTTTATGTTTTTTGGATACTGATTTGCCCCCCTCTCAGTATCTTGGTGTGTTCAATATTGGTAATATGTGTTTCCAA
This sequence comes from Cunninghamia lanceolata, assembly GCA_027924645.1. Taxonomy (NCBI): domain Eukaryota; kingdom Viridiplantae; phylum Streptophyta; class Pinopsida; order Cupressales; family Cupressaceae; genus Cunninghamia; species Cunninghamia lanceolata. The sequence continues at coordinate 12,125,362 of BSBN01000382.1, read as the reverse complement.
CAAAGCATTGTGCATAGTTGATTTTGACCAATTTATTGTACAATCTAAATGTAATACTTCTATGTATTAGTTCACTTGAAAACCAATATAAGACAGAAATTCATTCATGTGTTCAAATTATCTGTCTTATTTAATTGCCTACTTTAGAAGTACCATGGATTCTAGATACACATTAAATATTTTCTAATGTTGTATATTAATATGTTATTGTTGTTTATTACTATGCATTTAGTTGAATGCTTGTAAACCTTATCAATATCACACAATAACAAGATGAAATTATTAATTTTTAAATAAAAAATAAAAAATGTACATCAGTGATACAAAAATAAAATGTCATCAACAACAATTTTGGGTTTGGAATATGAAATACAATATAAATACCTAGTAACTGTTAAATCCCTTCAAATTGCCAAATCATCTCCTGATTCTCCTCTCTCTGAACATGAGATCCAGTGTCATCTCGATCATGTTCTTCATTTTCTTCTATCTCCATATCTCCATTTAAGAGTGTTTCATCAACACCACTACCACTACATATGTTATTTAATTATTTTCACTGTCATATGTGCTATTATTGTTTGAAGCATGTTGCACAACCCTCTTCTTTCACATATGGACCTCGAGATTGTGAGTACCCTTTCAAAAGGAAAAATCTGGATCTCATATCTAGTTGTATACATTCTCAAGCAATTTTCTAAATTTAGGTGAAGTTTGTTTCTTATCTTTGATTTCAAGAACCCCAATGCATTGAAAACTCTCTAATCCTCCATTGACCCCAATATCATGGTTTGACATAAATCAACAAGTTTGAAATATTATGATATTGAATCACATAAGATTTCTCTCTAACTTAAGATTGCCCTAATATTTGTTATCGATCCATCTTGGTAGCGAGCCTCCATGAGGTTATATTTTTCCTTAATTGATGTTGTAAAATGAGTTGATTGCTCTATAAGCATAGATTTATTTAAAATTCCTTCTATTTGTTGGACCCATCAAATTCTATACTTTTACAAAAATGATTCATTAAGATCTTTATCTTGTTGTAACGTCATAAAATGTCCCCTTGGGGGATTTTCCCTCTTTAGGTTAGTTCCCAGGTCTTTTGTGTGCATTTAGGATATTTTACATCATATTTCAACATCTCGATGAGAAAACCCCTAAGTGTCTTGATAAATAGGACCTAGGCAGGACTACTTGAGATAACCCCTGCCCAAAATAGGGGGCAGGACTTGGGCGCTCGCGCCCCAGTCCTGCCCTATTTTGGGGCACTCCCAATTTTTGGATGTTATCTTGTGACCGTTATTTTGGTCCTATGCCAACACAGTAAGTTTGAATTACAAAATTCTTAGCGGAAGTGTTTATATTTGCATATAAAAGCATGTTTAGGCATTAATTTGTAAACTAGATGATCATTGTGAAATTTATGCATTTTCAAGGTGATTCAAGGCTTTCATTATGTTGCAAGAGCATATTTGTGTGGTTTATGTGTTTGTGTTTGTAGATTTGAGCATCCATTTCCTCATGGAAGGTAGAGCATCTTCCTCCCATGAGATCTTCACTACAAGGTGACATTTATTGTGTTTGTGATCATTATTCATTTGGTATTTTGCCTTTGCCTCCCTAGGCATGCAGTCTCTATCTAACAAAGGTGTTTGGAGGAATTAAGTGTCCTTTCAAGGCTTGACTGAGGCAAGCTCCTAAACACCACAAGCCCCTCCCAAAGTTTTATGATTGCAGGTTACAGGTTAATGATGCAAACAAAGTGAAGTTGTAGGAGGGCATGTTGGAGTGTTAGAATTGCAGAACAGTAGGAAAAAGGACACCTTGGACTTGGGCACCCACTCATTAGTCCTCAAAGTTTCATGACGAAAAAACCTTCAGTGCAGCAGAAATAGGTTACAGTTCTTGTTTGTAGATCCCGACAAAAGTAGGGCACTGGACTTGGGTATCCTCTCTTTTGTCCCCAACTTTTCCACCTCAGAACCTTAAAACTAAGTGCAGTCATTTTTAATTTTACAGCATTCTGTAGAGGCATTCTGCATTATTCATCTATTTACTATCATATTTGCATAATTAGGGTTTTGATGAATAATTGAGCATAAGAGAAGGAAACTTGATAATCAAATACCCTAATCCAAGTTTCCCTACATTTGTAAGTGACCAAGGACCTTTTACTGCTCTACCACTCAATCCGAGGGTCCTTGAATGTAAAGGGTGAAAGGAGGATTTAAACACTAAACTAAACAAATCTCAAATTTCACATAAATATTTTGGTGAACCCAACGTGAAAAATCCCCTTTCCTATGCAATCTTGAGAACTCCTATCCCCAAGAGGTTTGAGACCCCTCGCTTTGAAAAATATGGTGGAAAAGGTTATCCTTATACTCATGTGGCAGCATTTACAACTATGTGTAGTGATTTCTATTTTGAAGAGGATTTGTTGGAAAAATGTTTCCCATAATCTCTCAAAGATACTACTTTAGAATGGTTGTACTCTTTGCCTCCAAATTCAATACACTCCTTTTCATAGTTGATTGATCAATTTTTACAACATTTTCAAGCAAATATTGGACCCCAAGTCTCCTTAATTGACTTGGTTCACTGTAAGCAAGGTCTGAAAGAGAAGTTAACTAAGTTTATTAGTTAGTATTAAGCTTTGTATACACAATTTCAATATCAAATGAAAGATGAGGGTGTTTAGAAGGTGTTTATAACAAATTTACAACCTAATATCTATGATAAGATCCTCTTGATGAAGTATAACTTTTTTCAACATTTGTGCACCGCCCTTCGTAATTACCAACTTTTGTCTAGTCATTTTGAAAACCAAAACTCATTGGCTCAAGTTAGTCAATCCATAGGTGGATCATCAAAAAATAACTTTAAGAGGAATAACAATCATAGGAGTTTCATCAAGATTAATGGACTGAATACAAACAACTTTTTGTAATGTGTCTACTATCACAAATTTGAAGAAGACATCATATCAACCAAGAAAGTTTACTCTAATATCTGAGTCTTATCATTGCATCATGAACCAAGTTGTGAGTAATAACATTCTGAAGCTTCTCCTAATCAAGCTAGTTGATCCTAGTAAATAAGGACCTTACTTTGATGCTAATGCCTTTTGTCATTATCATCGAATGCAAGGACATGACACTAAACGATGTATGCATCTTAAACATGAGATACAGGACCTTATTGATTCAAATTTCATCCAAGTATCAGTTGTGAATGCTAATAGAAACAAGTTGGTTTCTCCGTCAAATCAGAACTTACAAATCGTCACTCATCCTTTCACTAAGCATACTGAAACCAATATGTTAGAATAGGGTTTAGTGGAAGTAGATGAGGATGATTACTTGGACTATGATACCATCGTGGGAATGATTGAAGTAGATAAGAAACAAGTGGACAATCCACCTCGTCCATGAAGAAATGGAATTTATGCTGAGGTTCCTCCTTAGTTATCCTTATATGGATCAAGAGATAATCAAAATACATCAGAAAAGAAAGAACAACAACTGATATAGATGAGTAATATGGTTCAAGATGATTCTTGTTACTGTGCTAGAAAGATTCAACAATGAATACTTGATAAAAATTGGAAAAGAGTTAGATGACTGTTAGTAGTTGGAGAGAAAAGTGGTTCTCCCCCTCATAAGCAACAAAAGTCTAATTTAAATAAGAATTTGAGAAACAAGCATCATATGATAATAAACAAGACCTTCATAAGAACAACTCAAATTTTGCACTTAACATGATTGAATACCTTTCCAAGAGGTTTGCAAATTTAAAAATCTAATACAACCTTCCTATAGGTAAGTATCTCTACCCCTTTATCTCTCTCGTGATATTCTTCCCTCATGATGTGTTATATAATGTTTAGGCCTCCTGGCATAATCCATGATTCTCCCGTAAGGTCTAGGATACCAAGAGACTACTTCTATTGTGACTTTCTTCTATTTGTATCATCATTCTTGTTACTAAATTTTGTTCACACCTAATTTAGTTGGGCCTATTTTGCAAATTATTTCAAAAGGAGTAGAAGAAAACTTTTAAGTTTTTGCAATCAGTGAATGTTTAATGGCTTGACAAGAGGAAAGCAATGATCAGTTATCATGACAATCCAAAAGTCCAACCAAGACTATCAAACCATCATGACAAATGAATGTCCAATGTCAAGAAATCAGGCATTCAATGAAAGACAATTGATCTAACTAATTTTATCTTTCAAGTTGTAAGACAATTTGATTATTCAAGTGATCATACTTCAGTGTGAAAGAAAGGTATTTATATGAATTGTCATTTCATATTATATTTTGAACATACATTTAGTTTCAGTTATGTTATTCTATGCATTGATTAAAAAAGAAATATGCATAAATCAATTGCATAAGGTAAATTAATAGATCATGTTTAAAAGAAATGTTTAAATGTGTCCCACACAATCCATGGGAGTGACTAAACTGAGCAATGCAGACATATGCAAGCTATAGATCTGATGATAAAAGGAAATGGAAAAGAACATATGAGAATATCAAATATCCATCATTGCCTTTTGTTTGAAGGTTGATGCCTTGTTGGTGACTGGTCTTCATATCTTCATCTTTAGCTCCACTCATCTCAGTGAACTTACAAAAATTTGGGGAAGCTTGTGTTAGAGCTCTTGATATTTAAGACTATCATATGCTTTTATCAAATAGATATATCAACTTGCAAACAACATGCATTTTATATGAAGGAGTCAAATCAGACATGTGCAATAAATCAAATCATCATGAGAAAGATCAATTAGCTTCATAGGTATGTTTTTATGCTAAATTGTTTGTTCACTGTGCAGGTATAGGAAAAGTAATGTTGCTGATTTGAATACATTAAAACATGTGGAGAAAATGTGGCTTCCATAAGGGTTGAGTCCAGCATGTTTCCCTTTTCTATTCATTTGAAAAGGATATCAGATTGAAAGACAGGATGCATCATTCAAAGATAATATCATGCATCATAAGGTCAACTTACAAAAGAGTGAAGTCATCATGATAAAGATGAAAGGGAGCAGTTGCTCCTATAAACTATGCCCACTTGACATAACAAATTGATTGAGTTAGATCAGATATATTCAAAATGCCTCATTACAGATTACAAAGGAAGCAGTGGTTCTAAATCAAATCACCAAATTGCTAAACACAGAGATACATTAATGATAATGTATTTTTCTTTATTTCCATCATCATTGGAATGCCTTACTACTGTCATATTTCATGCCATAGTCATCTAGGTAGGTCAAGCATCATAAAATCAGACCTCAGATGTCATAGAAGTAGAAAAGGTGTAATGAAGGATCAACTAAGAAAGAGATGCCAAGACTGTCATCAAAGTAATCAAATAACAACATCATGAAGTACAGTCATATGAAGATTTACATAAGGTAGAAAGTAAAGAGCCATTTCATGATGAACTATCATTATCACATGTTCATGATAGTATTGCTGCTATGATACCCTTTAAAGACATACAAAAGAAGAACATTGCCAAATAGAAGTACCATAGTAGAAAAACATGACAGGAAACATGTCTTATAGTAATGAATGAAGTGACAGTCAATAGGAAATCATTCAAAGGAGCAAGTTACAACCATTTAATGCTCCAGGGTTGAAGTATTTTTCATATCATGATAATGTTCAGGCCCTCAATGACAAGGTCATTTCAATATTAAGGAACCGAATGCCACTTTGAATAATAAATGATAAGAGCAAAGTGTTTAAAGAGTATCTGACAAGAGGCAGCCATAAAAGAAAAGAATATAAAAGTGACATGAGCCATCTAATGCAGAAAAAGAGACAAGATATCAAATTCATTTCATATGATAAAGTATAGAACAACAATACTTGACAGGAGCATCTGACAAAATTTATACTACAGGAGATCAAAGTATTAAGCTACATGTGGAGGATAAAGGTGACATGCTATAGAATGATGGACTAAGAATGTAGGGTATCATATTCATGTTTTTGAATGAAGAACATATGTTACAGAGCTCAAAATTCATGTAATTATTTCATACTTTTGCTATTATGACAATCATAGCTACAGGAGGTAGAAAGAATGATCAAGACAAATAGAATAAAAGAGCATTTGACAATGACAACCACAAGACAAAAAAGTAAATAAGCTACATAAAACATTTTTATGCAAGAGAAGTGATACCCATTTAAATTTTTTTCAAACCTTAGTTTCTTTTTATATTTGCTGATAAAGAGAGCTACAAGATGTAAAATAGTGCAGGTCATGACAGAAAAGAGGCATTTCTATGCCAAGAAAGTGAAACCCATGTCAAATTTTTCAAACCCTAGTTCCATTTTTTTCATATACAGTCAAGGAAGGAGTGTAACAAAATGAATCTAGTGTCATGGCCATGCCATGAGGGAGTTTTCTTTTCACAAAATGTCAAAGCTATAATCATTTTAGAAAACCCTCATTAAGAGTCTTTGAAACCCTCAAAAAATTTTATATCTACGGTGAAGAAACATATAGAGAAGGCATATACATGCATGGCCGTGAAGCGAAGACCATTTTCTTTGAAAATATTAAAAAAACCATACAAATTTTGTCTTGTTACAGTCAAAGAAAGATGCAAAAGCAAGAAAATGGAGTAGTCGTGGCCAAAAAGCCTTATTTCCTTAAAGAGACAAGCACCCATATCACCATTTCAAAAGCCCTTATCACTTTTTCAGCCAGAGTGAAATGAGTAAAGATACATCAAAGCCAAATAGCATGACACTCACCTCATTGTTTTAGATGCAAAGCTATAACAGACTGTAGCCTTTTTGTTTGAGCTCTCAGGATACAAGATTACAATTGTAGAAAAAACACAGAAGACAAAGAGAAAGGTTGTTAAGAGATGCAATAAATACTTAGTCATCATGGCCACGGCCATACAAAAGAAGAAAAACCATAGAAAAAGATAATGCCATTCAAAATCTCAGATACCATACTCACCTTGTTCCTACATCTGGATTTTGACATAATAATGCTAGAAATTTGGTAGATAAGACATAGAAATGAAGGAGAAAACCCAAAGAGTAAAAACCCTAAGTTGGCCGAATGAAAGTTGCAAACGTAAATGGAGAATGCAAAGTGAAAAGTGAGTAATCTTTTAGGGTTATCTCTTACTTTTGTTTGATTGTTCTTTTCTCTCATTTTTTGACTTCACAAAAAATAAAAAAAAAATCATTACCTTATCTAGAATGCTCGTGGTCAAGACTTAGTCTTGATTAAAAACCTAACTGTCATGCCAAGGAGGAGCCATGGGCCAACCACATCATTTCTTTTTGATGAAGGGGGTAAATCATAAAACACACAACAATAGAAATGGAACATAGAAAATAGAATATTTCTTTATTGATTTGGGCAACTCATTACAATACATAACTTCAATTACAATCAGAGGAATCAATCCTCTACAGGCTACAACACACTATAGATACACATCACCGGGCTATGGAATCTTCAACCTTCTGTAACTCCAAATCAGTTAGGGTTTATGTTTTCCTACCTATTCTTGACTCTACATTTTCTCCCTTATCACTACTACCACCCAGGGTTCCCAAAATAGTCATAAATAGCACTTTTTGTCGGCCTCCAGCTAAATTTCAAAATTTGCAACTCCCTCCAAAAGTAGGTCAACTTCTAGGAAGCATAACTTTTGGTCCGAGTGTCTGATTAACAAACCATTTTAAGCCCCCGAAAGCTCACGATGTGAATTGTCACACTAGAAATACATAAATAGATTTCTATCAATGTTTCAGGATCTTATGGGATGTTTTAGTGCCTCATATCTTGTTTCAAAAAATTTTAAGGACTTTTCAGAAAATAGAAACTTTAATATCTTTCAGCTCACAAATGATCTTTGTCTGATTCCTTTGTCAAAGGTCTTATATTTTAGTTATGAAGATTTTTGTAACTTCTCACTTCAATCCCAAATGCAAACTTTCCTAAAATAGCAGTTAAACTTTCCAAAAATAGCAGTTTTCTATTTTTAGCAGTTTGAAAGAACTGAAAGTCCTACGTCATTACTTAGGAGATTATGGAACCAGAAACACTAATTATGGAAATAAATAAAAATAACTGCAATGATTTTAAATTATCTTCTTTTTGGGTGATGCAAGATTGCCCTTACACCATTGGATGCTCTTGCATCAGACACCCAGGGTAACTTGAGAAGTGACCCTGTCATGTCTCAAGTGTTTCTTTTGAGGAAAACCTAAGTGGTCAACCTCTATCTTAGACAACCAAGAAGAATCTTCAATAGGGCTTCCTTTTCATTTCACTAGATATTCTTCATATTGCCTATTCCAAGTACTTCTTCGCACATGGCTATCCAAGATCTCTTCTATCTCCTCCATTGAAGTAGATGCCGAAATACTCCATTGTTCTTGTGTCGGTCCATCCTTTGTGCCACCTTCATGATATTCTATTAAGTCAGCAATGTTGAACATAGGGAAAATATTGATCCCACTCAGCAGCTCTACCTCATATGCATTTCTTGAATCATGCTTCTTCAAGATTTCTGTGTGGTCCAAATTTCTTCATTTTCAACTTATTCTATGCTCCAATTGGGAACCTTTCTTTTCTCAAGTGAACCATGACTTCATCTCCTACCTGGAACTCCTTATATCTCCTCTTCTGATCTGCCTTAGCGTTGTGCTAAATATTCATTGTATGCAGCCAAATATAAATTTTAATAACAGATTTGAAAACTATTGTGCAAACCGTAAAACCTATATTCAGTGCAACAAAAACGATAATGATAAAAACTATTGAACTCCAAATAAAATAGATGTTACCAAAATATTGAAATGTGGTTGCTCATTCTTTGCATAACTCCAATGTGAATGATGTCAGGGGGTTAAATGATGGATGAGTTTGATTTTTATAAGGTTTGGGTAGTAGTTTGGGTAGTTAAATGGATTTTTGGTTCGGTGAACGGTAAAAGGTAGTTAGGGTTATGGTAGGCATTTTATGGGTCAGGTTAATAATAAATTAAAGTTGTTAGATTTAATTTATTATTAACGAGAGGTTTTAGGTTTCAAGTTGCAAATAATAAATTAAATTTATTGATTTTAATTTATTATTTAGGGGAAAATGGTAAAAATGAAGAGGATTTAATTAATTAATTAAAATTAATTAAATCTTTAGGATTAAGAAATATTTATGATTTAGGGAAATGATCAATTGGTCAATTTTTTATGTCTACATTCATCTTATTAATGTGCTTTCTCACCTCTTCATACAAATTCTTCAGATGTTCTACAAAGTCTTCAGCTTTGGCACTTGTCTTTTCTCCTTTGTCTAGCTTCCTTAACTTAGAAGAATTTCTTGGACTATTGCCATATACAATTTGGAATGGTGATTTACCAGTACTCCTATTGACAGAATTATCGTAAGCAAATTCTGCCTGTGGTAAAATCAAATCCCATCCTTTGGGCTTATCTCCTACTAAGCATCATAGTAAGTTACGGAAACTCCTATTCACCACTTCCATCTATCCATCAGTCTATGGATGGTTTACAAAATTGAACTTCAAATCTGTCTTCAACTTCTTTCACAATGTCCTCTAGAAATAACCAAAAAACTTGGTATCTCAATCTGAAACTATGCTCTTTGGTAGACCATGTAATCTCACCACCTCCCTGAAAAATAACTCTGCAATATGAACATCATCATTAGTCTTCTTGCAAGGAATAAAATGTGTCATCTTTGAGAATTTGTCCACTACCACAAAAATGGAATCATGTCCTCTCTATGTCCTTGGTAAACCAAGAACAAAATCCATACTAATATCATCCCATGGCTTCTTTCGTACAGGTAATGGTTGATATAGCCCTGTATTATGACTTGTTCCTTTCGCCATCTAACGTACTCTGCAACTCTGCACAAATTTCCTCACATCCTGCTGCAACTGTGGCCAATAATAATTTTCACCAACAATAGCAATGGTCTTATCTCAACCAAAGTGTCCAGCCAACCCTCCACTATGCTTCTCCTTAATTAGGTTCTCTCTCATGGAACTCCTTAGAATGTACAACTGGCTTCCTTTAAACACCATGCCATATTGGATTATGAAATCCAACCATTTTGTCCTATCCAAAGTAATAGGTTCCAAACAAGCTTTCCAATCCTCTGTAAAATCTGAATCTTTAGGATACAAACTTTTGAGCTCATCGAACCCAACAACCTCTATCTTCATTTTTGTCAACAATTTTTGTCTTCTTCTCAAGGCATCTACAACTCTATTGGACTTCCCACTCCTATGCTTCAAAACAAAAGTACAACTCTGCAAAAACTCAACCCATTTTAACTGCCTTTGATTCAATTTTCCTTGACTATTAAGATACTGTAAAGCCTGGTGATCAATATATAAAACAAACTCTTTTGGCAACAAATAATGTCTCCATTTATTCAAAGTTTGAACTATTGCATAAAATTCCTGATCATAAACAAAATAGTTTTTCTTGGCATCATTAAGCTTCTCACTAACATAGGCAATGTGCTTACCTTCTTGACTCAAAACAACTCCTATAGTACTGGCACTAGTATCACAATCTACCTAAAATACCTTATTGAAATGTAGAAGTGCCAAAACAGGTTGCTCTGTGACTTTCTTCTTCAATGGATCAAAGCTTTTGTCTTCTCCTTTAGTCCATTTAAACTCTTTTCTATCCCCTCTCATTGTCTCCATTAGGGGTGCATAAATGCTACTAAAATTCCTGATAAACTTTCTCAAAAAACCTGCCAAACCATGAAAAAATCTTACCTCTGTAGCACTCCTCGGTGTAGGCTATTCAATGATAGCCTTTACTTTTTCTAGGTCCATCTTAAGACCTTCCTCCAAGGAAACAAATCCCAGGTATATCGGCTCCTTTCCAAATCTACATTTCTTTAGATTAATCATCTCCTCCCTCAGCTTCTTTAAAATTCTTCTGATATGCATCAGATGCTCATCCCAAGTCTTACTAAAAATCAATATCATCCAAATAAACAATAACAAAACTTCCCAAAATTTCTTTCAGTACCTCGTTCATGAGCCGTGTGAATGTGCTCAGTGCATTGGTTAGCTCAAATGGCATGACTAACCACTCATACAAACCCTCATTTGTCTTGGAGGCTATCTTCCATTCATCTCCTTCTTTGATTCGGATCTAGTGATACCCACTCTTCAGGTCAATCTTCGTGAAGTACTTGGGTCCACTCAGACAATCCATTTTGTCATCCATTCTTGGCAATGGAAACCTGTACTTGATCATGATCTTATTTATGGCTCGAGAGTCTATACACATTCTCTACTCTCCATCTTTCTTTGGTGCTAGTACTGCAGGTATTGCACATTGACTTAGGCTCTCTCTTATCAATCCCTTCCTCAACAACTCCTGAACTTTTCTATTCATCTCTTCATTCTCTATAGGGGTCATTTTGTGGGCTGCCTTATTTGGCAAACTGGCTCCTAGTATCAAATCTATTTGATGACTTATGTATCTCACCGGTGGCAAACCTTCTGGTACATTATCAGAGGCAATATCCTGAAATTCTGCCAACATATCTACAACTTCTACCAGTACATCTTCAAATTTCTCTTGACTAATCTTAGGAATCAATGAAAAGTGATGACGCTCATGCTTCATACCCTCCAAAAATTTTCTACCATCTACCAAGCAAATTCTAGCAGTACTACATACATTTTCTTCTACCTCCTTCAAGGGCTTCAATTTATGACTAACTCCATCCTTTGTTAGGGAATATGTGTTTGCATAGCCATCATGGATAGTGCTCCTATCATACTACCATGGCCTCCCCAACAACATATGACATGCATCCATTGGTATGATATCACACAACACCTCATCATGGTAGTCTCCAATCTTGAACTTCACTAAACACTGCTCATTGACAAAAGCTCTATGGTCCTTCTACAACCATGCAATTTGATATGGATGTGGATGTGTTCTTCTTGTCAACTTCAACTTGTCAACCATCTCCTCTGAAACAAGATTATTAGTGCTCCCACTATCAATAATAATATCACAACACTTACCTTCACATTTGCACCTTGTGTGGAATAAACTCTTCCTCTGATTGGATTCTTTCTCCCCATTCAACAAAGTTCTTCTGACAACTAGGGTTTCTCCCCTTTCAGCATCTTTAGAGTGCTCAGATTGTGCATCTTCATCTACATGTGCAACTTGTGCTTTACCTTCAGGTCTTCTATTCGTCCTTCCTTGATGTTGCAAACACTCTTATGCTTGATGCCCTTCTTCTCCACATTAGAAACAGGTTCATCTAAAACCTCCTCTTCTAGGTCCTTGCCCAGGTCTACCTCTTCCTCTTCCTCTTTGCTCACCATTGTTCTGGTCACGAGGGCGGTAAGTATTATCTCCTCTCTGATTTTGACTCGTGCCAACTTCTTCACTTTCCTTTGAATCTTCATTTCAGTCCCCATAGGGTTTTCCACCAGTCCTTCCACCTTGACCTCTTCCTCTTTGCTTGTTGTCAAATCTTTTATTCAGCTTCTCTTCCACCTTCAAGGAAAACTGATATGCATCTTTTATGGTGGTCATTCTGACTAGGTTCAGCTCCTCTTGATTACTATCAAGACAGGCCATGCAGATGGGCTCTGCATGGCCTATCCTGATAGTAATCCTATAAAACTCTTTTGTATACTGCTTAACGAACTTGTTACCTTGCTTCAGTCCTTGTAGCTTCTTCAGTAACTCCATCTCATAGTCTACAAGAATGAACTACTTCTTTAGTTTCTCCACCATCCAATCCCATCGGATGATCTTTCCTTTTCCTCTTCTATTCCTCTCTAACTGGACCTCCTTCCACCAAATACTGGCATGGCCCTTCAACTTTGTTTTTGGAAACTTGAGCCAATCTGGGTCCTCCACATTTTCATACTCAAAATACTCCTCCATGTCATTGATCCAATCAATAAGTTGTTCCGGATTCAAATCTTCAAAATAGGTAGAAACTTGGATCTTGGGCCTCTTTCCGATCTTTGAAATGGCCCTCAACAACCTAACCTCTACATGATCTCCTATAGCTTCTTGTTCTTCTTTAGATAGCTCTTCTTCAGCTTCATCTTTGCTTTCTTCTCTTGTTCTCGACTCAAACCCTCTTCGTAGCTCCTCTTGCAATGCCTCGATTTGCCTTTGCAGGGCTCTAAAACCCTCTTCCGTCAAAGCATTCCTCCCAATACAATTTCTTTGTGGAGGCATCTTGATCTCTGCAGCAAACCCACAACCTCATGTCCTAGTGCAAACTACCTCATGATCGGCAATCTATCTACACACTCAAGAACCCTTGCTCTGATACCACTTGATGAAGGTGGTAAATCATAAAACACACAACAATAGAAATGGAACACATAAAATAGAATATTTATTTATTGATCTGGGCAACTCATTACATTACAGAAGCTCAATTACAATCAGAGAAATCAATCATCCACAGGCTGCAACACACTACAGCTACACATCACCAGGCTCTAGAATCTTCAGCCTTATGTAACCCCAAACTAGTTAGGGTTTCTATTTTCCCACCTATTCTTGACTCTACACTTTCCCCCTTATCACTACTACCTCCCAGGGTTCCCAAAATAGTCATAAATAACACTTTTTGGCAGCCTCCAACTAAATTTTGAAATTTGCAACTCCCTCCAAAAGTAGGTCAACTTCCGGGAAGCATAACTTTTGATCTGGGTGTCTGATTGACGAACTATTTTAAGAGTCAAAAAGATCACGATGTGAAATATCATTCCAAAAATTCATAAATAGATTTCCATCAACTTTTCAGGATGTTATGGGATGTTTTAGTGCCTCATATCTCATTTCAAAAAATTTCAAAGACTTTCCAACAAATATAAACTTTCATATCTTTCAGCTCAGAAATGATCTTTTCCTGGTTCCTTAGCCAAAGGTCTTATATTTTAGTTATGAAGATTTCTGTAACTTTTCACTTCAATCCGTACCCAAATGCAAACTTTCCTAAGATAGCAGTTAAACTTTCAAAAAATAGCAGTTTGGAAAAACTTAAAGTACTACGTCATTATTCATGAGATTATGGAACTAGAAACATTAATTATGGAAAGAAATGAAAACAACTACAATGATTTTGAATTAGCTTCTTTTTGGGTGATGCAAGATTGCCCTTACACCACTAGATGCTCCTGTATCACTTTTGCACTCAAATTTTTTATGAAGTCAAAAGGTTAAAATCATTGTGTGATAAAGTATAGTGCCTTAAGACTTTTATTCTTTTTATTTTATGGAAATCGACAACATGGTCGAAATGAGCTTTGTATCATATACAAAAGTCAAAGATTCCTCATTAACATGCATGGTGGCCAAGTATGGTCAAAGAGGCACTTTTCATGCCTTATACATTTTTTGCATCAAAGGTCAAAGGAACATCATTTAGTTGCAAGGTAATGAATGAAGAATTGGCATTATGGATAGGGTAAGGTTTTACATGGTGGTATTTATATAGTGATACAAGAATATTTGCAGGAATATTATGAAGACAAAGGTGAGATGTATGTGGATGTGGTAAGGGTATTTTTGTAGGGTGATATGCCTTATGAAAGCAGGGGGTATTATTTTTACCTTGGTGCATGTAAGATGCAACTAGTGAGTTTTTCCTTGCATGGAGTAATAAGGACTGTCCTTAATGCCTTGATGTTTTGTGATGAAATCTTTTCTCCTTGACAATGTAATGGAGTAGTAAGGGTATTTATTTTTCCTTGATACATGTGAAATGTAACTAGGAGATTATTTCTTGCATGGAAGCATAAGGTTATTTTTTCTTTCTCTTAAGTCCTATTTTTGCATTAAATCATGCAAATTGTGCAAATTAGGCAAGTGTAATTAGAGAGATAAGGTGTTTGTTTTCTTTTCATCTATCATGCATGACTTTACAACTAAAATCAATGTAAGTAAATAATAAAGTAATATTTTATAAATTACTTTATTATTTTTCACAAGTTGTAAAATCATAGATTAGTACAAGATGTAACTAATAGTAAATTAATTAGCAACTAATTACTTTATTGTTTGCTCACATCATTTTTGCAATGCAAGATCATGCAAAATATATGAGTTGAGTTAACTAAGGATATTTGGAGACTTTTGCATGATTTGGAGGTCAATTTGGAGAGTTTTGGTCAACTTCTTTGTCAAACATATGGAGAGAATTAGTTTGAAGCTATTTTTGCTCAAGTTGCTTTAGTTTGGACCCTTATTTTTAGGGATTTCGTGGTTTCCTCATGGATCATCTTGGGGAGATTATTTTTAGAGGCAGTTAGCTGCAATTATATTTTTCATGCCTCTTGGAGAGAGCAAACTATATATTGTAAAGAAAAACCTAGTTTTTGCTAGTTCTTGCATTCTTTTCTCTTTTACACATTGAAAGACAAGAGGTTTTGTAACTCATTTTTTGAGTACTTGCCTTTTTGCTCTTTACACTTTGAGAGAGAAAGAGGTTTTGTAACTCATTGATTATAGATTTATAGAGATTACAGGAGGTTACAGGTTCTATACTTTGTTTTTATGCAATATTTTCCTTTATTTTCATTGGAATCAAGTGTTTGCCTCTCCATTAATACTACTTATATGAGTGATTTTGATGAACTTTTATTGTGTTTAAATATCAAAACCTTTAAAATTATTGTCTCATTCTTACTTGCAAGTGTTTAGTATAGTGATTCATAGGTCTCAGGTTTTGTTACTGAAATCTTCTTCTTTCATGTTGTGAAAATCACTTTTCCTTCATAAAGGAGATAATTTCTAGCCTTCCTTAGAAACATTTTTGTGATTATTTTTGCCAAAAGAGGATTGCATGGATAAGATTTCTGAGATCTATTGTGCACCAAATTTGCAATTTTTCCATCATTATTAGGTGAATCACCAACTTTTATAGTTTTTATTAACTTTAGAAAATCCTTTTTTACTCTTTTCCAACCAAAAGTCATAGATTCAAATTGAATGTTTTAAGGGAACCAACCCATAATCTGAAGGTTCAAAGTCAATATAGGTCACCCACAGTCTGAGTTTGCCCCCATGTTTCAAAGGATTATAGAGTTTTCACAGCTTTTCATAAGGGTGCAATTCTAATCGATAACAATTTTTGGCATGCCCAGTGGGACTTTGAACTAATTTTTAGCTCAATAAAGAACTTGTTTTTTCTGTTGTTTTTGTACGATCAGTAGATTTTATAGCCTTTCAGAGGTTTATTTTTTAAGTGCCTAGCGACTCTTCCATTCTAGTTTTAATAGATCAGATTTTGTAGCCTATGAAAAAAATTCATAAGATCAGGTGTTGTTTTTCAGTTGTTTTCCAATTCTTTGAATGAGTAAACACATCTATCCTTCATGGAAACATGTTATATCATCCATCATATCAAGAAAATACTGCTAATCCTCCATCTTATCAGCCATATCAGATCAGCCATGCTGCTAGTTTCAACCCAAATTCCATGGTTTTTCTAGGAAACTAGCATGCATAGTACTCTCACCACCCACCCACCCCTGCTCAACCTTCATATCAGAATTTATATGTCCAAAATTAGCCCCAAGAGGTTAGGGATATGAACTATAGCATGAGTGGCATCATCAACACATTGTTAGAAGTCACAAGGAACCTAGAAGAGTTCAGGAGGCTACAGGAGCTTGATTTACAACAAGAAAAGATGGATTATCAAGCCTATCTTCATTAGCAGGAGTCAAAGGCACAAAGGATACAGTTTGAAGAAGCTATTAGGAGGGAGATAGTAGCAAAAGAGGAGCTGCATTCATTCCAGATCAACCTATTCAAAATGAGGTTAGTAGGTATCAAATTCCAAGTTTCAGAATTTGTGATTTTGATCAGGAACCCATTTGCATTCAAAATTAGTCTATTAACCCTCAATGTCAATCACATCTAGTGCCTGAACCAAGTCATCAAGCTTTTGAACAACCATGGAAGCCTTCTTGGACTAACCATCCTGATTATATAATGCTAAATCTTATTAAGGCTATCCCTTCCATACTAATCCAAAATTAGGAAGAAGAAAATGTAGTAGTTTCTGAACTAATCAAGATTCCAAGTTGGTATAGTGAACAAGAGCAAAAGATTTTAGAGCCCAAGCTAATCAAAATTCCAAGTTTCAACCCAGTAGCTGAAGTTTCTTGTAGTCCGTCTTGTCCCACCAAATAAAAAAAATTAGACGTGGAGCAAGAGCTTGCTACTATTTTTATTGTGTCCCCAACTGAAAATGAGCATAATGCATATGAAGAGGATGTTGGTTCAAATTTGGTACTCAACTCTTTGCATTTCAATTTATTTGAAATGTTTTCTAATGTTGTTTATAAGATAAATGAAAGCAGGATACAGAGATTGGAAGGGCAAAATCTTCAATTGGAAAAATAGGTTGCCCACATTCTGATGGAGACTGGACCAGACAAAGAAGAGGATTTAGTTTCTTTGTTTGATCAACTACCTTCTTTTGTTGAAACAGATGAGGAAAGCATACCAATAGCAATCTCAGAACAACAATAAGACACTAAACAGTATGAGGAGTTGCTAATTGAAGCTAAACAGTCTGACAATGGAGAGTGTGAAGGTAAACCTATCATACAACTTACACAGCTGGTCGAGAGTTGTTATGAGGTAAAAAATAGTCCTCTTTTACCAAAAATTCAAGAGGAATGTGATGAAATTTCATTTTCAGATGATCTTGAGTCCTTTGTGTCAAACTTAGATGGAAAACAAGATCAGGATGAACATGTTTTTGTGAAAGAAACAGAGGTTGAGTCTCATGAGCTAGATGACTTATTTAATGAACTTCTCGAATCTATGCCTAGTATTGAACAACTAGATGATATAACTCATTTGGATTCAATACAAGATTGTGAGTTAGATGAGAACATGTTTTTAGGCGTCATAGAAATCTTTTGTTCTAACATTGATGATCAGCTAATGTAAGATGAGACAGCAGTATGTGATTAACAAGACCACGTCAAAGAGGTAATCTTTTCTTCATTTCATTCATGTGAGCTTACCTTTCAAAATTAGATTGAAACTATAACTAAAAAAAGGACAACATATCTCAATAACGAAACTAGGAGCATGAGCAAAAAGTTTGTCATTGCAAGAGGGTCTCCCATCAGGGATTTAGCTGTAAAAGAGCTAAATAAGGAGGTACAGATTATTGTTGTACCCATAGAGTAGTTTTCAACCTTAGAATAGCAGAATGAGATCATTTATTCATCCCATAATAGTAGTATCAATGATCAGGTTTGGATAATCAATAGGTTTGTTTTCATTCTTTAGAGAGTTTTACAACATTCTATAAGGTATGTCCTTATGACTCATATCATGGCAGTGGCAAGTCAAATTGTAGAACATCCTTTCTTAACCAGAAAGGGAAGTTATTTCACAAAGCCAGTTAATGGATTTGTTTGACCAGATTCAATGGTTGGTTAGTGTACGGTAGAATAGAATTTCAATTCAGTATTTTTGTTTCCAAGAAGTGTAGATGCACATTTTACTAACCATGTCTTGAACAGGCCAGAATAGTTTCAGTTTTAGTTTTGTTTATTGTTGTAGTTTTCTATCAATTTGAGTTGCAGAAAGTTTTTTAAAGTTCAAGGCAGAAGAAGACTCATATGCCCAATGGAATTGCAAGGCTACTTGTTCTATGTTGTTTAGCAGGTAAACACCCCTGAGAGGTCACTAGAAATGTTATTAAATTTTGTTCACACCTAATTTAGTTGGACCCATTTTGTATATTGTTTTAAAAGGAGTAGAAGAAAACTTTTCAGTTTTGTCAATCAGTGAATGTTTGATGGCTTGACTAAAGGAAAACAATGTTCAGTTGTCATGAGAATATGAAAGTCAAAATAGGACTATCAAACCATCATGACAAATGAATATCCAATGTCAAGAAATCAGACAGTCAATGAAAGATAATTGATCTAATTAATTTTATCTTTCAAGTTATAAGACAATTTGATTATTCAAGTGATCATACTTCAGTGTGAAAGAAAGGTATTTATTTGAATTGCCATTTCATTTCATATTTTGAACATACATTTAGTTTCAGTTATTTTATCCTATGCATTGATTAAAAAGGAAATATACATAAATCAATTGTATAAGGTAAATTAACTAATCATGTTTAAAAGAAATATCTAAATGTGTCCCACACAAGCTATGGGAGTGACTAAACTGAGCAATGCAGACATATGCAAGCTATAGATCTGATGAAAAAAGGAAATGAAAAAGAACATATGAGAATATCAAATATCCATCATTGCCTTTTGTTTGAAGGTTGATGCCTTGTTGGTGATTGGTCTTCATATCTTCATCTTCAAGTCTAGTCATCTTAGTGAACCTACAAAAATTTGGGGAAGATCATGTTAGAGCTCTGGATATTTAAGACTATCATATGCCTTTATCAAATAGACATATCAACTTGCAAACATCATGCATTTCATATGAAGGAGTCAAATCAAATGTACAATAAATTAGATCATCATGAGGAAGATCAATCAGCCTCATAAGGTATGTTTTTTATGCTAACTTGTTTTCTCACTATGTAAGTATAGGAAAACTAACGTTGCTGATTTGAAGACATTAAAACATGTGGAGAAAATGTGGCTCCCACAAGGGTTGAGCCCATCATGTTTCACTTTTCTATTCATTTCAAAAGGATATCAAATTGAAAGACAAGCTGCATCATTCAAAGATAATTTCATGCATCATAAGGTCAACTTACAAAAGAGTGAAGTCATCATGATAAAGATGAAAGGGAGCAGTTGCTCCTATAAACTATGCCCACTTGACAAACAGATTGATTGAGTCAGTTTAGATATATTCAAAATGTCTCATTATAGATTACAAAGGAAGCAGTGGTTCTGAATCAAATTGCCAAATTGCTGAACACAGAGATACAATCATGATAAGGTATTTTCTTTATTTCCATCATCATTGGAATGCCTTACTGTTGTTATATTTCATGCCATAGTCTTCTAGGTAGGTCAAGCACCATAAAATCATACCTCAGATGTCATAGAAGTACAAAATGTGTAATGAAGGATCAACTAAGAAAGATATGCCAAGACTGTCATCAAAGTAATCAAATAAGAGCATCATGAAGTACAGTCATATGAAGATTGACATAAGGTAGAAACTAAAGAGCCATTTCATGATGATGAACTATTATTATCACATGTTCATGATAGTATTGCTGCTATGATATCCTTTAAGGACATACAGAAGAAGAACATTGCCAAGTAGAAGTACCAAAGCAGCAAAACTTGACAAAAATATCCCTTATAGTAATGAATGAAGTGACAGTCAATAGGAAATAATTTGAAGGAGCAAGTTACAACCATTCAATACTACAAGTCTGAAGTATTTTTCATATCATGACAATGTTTAGGCCCTCAATCACAAGGTCATTTCAATATTAAGGAATTGAATGTCACTTTCAATCATAAATGATAAGAGAAAATTGTTTAAAGAGTATCTAACAAGTGACAGCCATAAAAGAAAAGAATATACAAGTGACAGGAGCCATCTAATGCAGAAAAAGAGACATGATATCAAATTCATTTCATATGATAAAGTATAGAACAACAGTACTTGACAGGAGCATCTGATAGAATTTATGCTATAGGAGATCAAAGTATTAAGCTACATGTGGAGGATAAATGTGGCATGCTATAGAATGATGGACTAATAATGTAGGGTATCATATTCATGTTTTTGAATGAAGAACATATGTTACAAAACTAGAACTTCATGTAACTGTTTCATACTTCTGCTATTCTGACATTCATAGCTACAAGAGGTAGAAAGAATTATCAAGACAAACATAATAAAGAGCATTTGGCAATGACGGCCAAAAGAGAAAAGTGTAAATAAGCTACAGAAAACATTTTTATGCAAGAAAAGTGATACCCATTTCAAAAAATTTCAAACATTAGCTTCTTTTAATATCTACTGATAGAGAGAGCTACAGGATGTAAAATAGCGTAGGCTATGACAGAAAAGAGGCATTTCTATGCTAAGAAAGTTAAAGCCATGTCAAATTTTTCAAACCCTAGTTTCAGTTTTTACATCTACAGTCAAGGAAAGAGTGTAACAGAATGAAGCCAGTGTCATGGCCATGCCATGAGGGAGTGTTCTTTTCAGGAAATGTCAAAGCTATCATCATTTCAGAAAAACCTCATTATGAATCTTTGAAACCCTCAGAAATTTTTATATCTACAGTGAAGAAAGATATAGAGAAGGCATATATAGGCATGGCCATGAATCAAAGGCCATTTTCTTTGAAAATATTAAAAAACCTTACACATTTTCTCTTGTTATACTCAAAGAAAGATATAGAAGCAAGAAAATGGAGTAGCCGTGGCCAAAAAGCCTTATTTCCTTAAAGAGACAAGCACCCATATTACCATTTCAAAAGCCCTTATCACTTTTTCAGCCATAGTGAAATGAATAAAGATAGGAGAAAGCCAAATAGCATGACATTCACCTCATTGTTTTAGATGCAAAGCTATAACAAACTGCAGCCTTTTTGTTTGAGCTCTCAGGATATAGGATTATAGTTGTACCGAAAAAGATATAGAAGACAAAGAGAAAGGTTGTTAAGAGATACAAGAAATACTTAGTCATCATGGCCACAACCATACAAAAGAAGAAAAAACATAGAAGATAAAGAAAATGCCAATAAAAATCTTAGATACCATACTCACCTTGTTCCTGCATCTAGATTTTGACATAATAATGCCAGAAAGTTGGCACACAAGACGTAGAAATGAAGGAGAAAAACTAGAGAGTAGAAATCCTAAGTCGACCAAATAAAAGTTGTAGAGCCAAAATGGAGAAGGAAAATTGAAAAGTGAGTAATCTTTTAGGGTTATCTCTTACTTTTGTTTGATGGTTGTTTTCTCTCATTTTTTGACTTCACAAAAATTCAAAAATAAATCATTACCTTATCGAGAATGCTCGAAGTCAAGACTTAGTCTTGATTAAAAACCTAACCATCATGCCATGGAGGGGCCATGGGCTGACCACATCATTTGTTTTGCACTCAAATTTTTAATGAAGTCAAAAGGTTGAAATCATTGTGTCATAAAGTTTAGTGCCTTAAGACTTTTATTCCCTTTATTTCATGGAGATCGACAGCATGGTTGAAATGTACTTTTTATCATATGCAAAAGTCAGAGATTCCTCATTATCATGCATGGTGGCCAAGTATGTTCAAAGAGGCTCTTTTCATGCCTTATACATTTTTTGCATCAAAGGTCAAAGGAACATCATTTAGTTGCAAGGTAATGCATGAAGAAATGGCATTGTGGATAGGGTAAGGTTTTACATGGTGGTATTTATATAGTTATACATGAATATTTGTAGGAATATTCTGAAGACAAAGGTGAGATGTATGTGGATGTGGTAAGGGTATTTTTGCAGGGTGATATGCCTTATGAAAGTAGGGGGCATTTTTTTTACCTTGGTGCACATAAGATGCAACTAGTGGGTTTTTTCTTGCATGGAATAATAAGGAGTGTCCTTAATGCCTTGATGTTTTGTGATGAAATATTTTCTCCTTGACGATGTAATGGAGTAATAAGGGTATTTATTTTGCCTTGACGCATGTGAAATGCAACTAGGAGATTTTCTTGCATGGAGGCATAAGTAGATTTTTTATTTCTCTTAAGTCCTATTTTTGCATCAAATCATGCTAATTAGGCAAGTGTAATTGGAGAGATAAGGTGTTTGTTTTCTTTTCATCTATCATGCATGACTTTACAACTAAAATCAATGTAAGTAAATAATAAAGTCATATTTTATAAATTACTATCTTATTTTTCACAAGTTGTAAAATCATATATTAGTACAAGATGTAACTAATAGTAAAGTAATTACCACCTAATTACTTTATTCTTTTCTCACATCATTTTTGCAATGCAAGATCATGTAAAATAGATGAGTTGAGTTAATTGAGGATATATGGAGACTTTTGCATGATTTGGAGGTCAATTTGGAGAGTTTTGGTCAACTTCTTGGTCAAATATATGGAGAGAATCAGTTTGAAGCTATTTTTGCTCAAATTGAGGTAGTTTGGACCCTTATTTTTAGGGATTTCTTGGTTTGCTCATGGATCACTTTTGGGAGATTATTTGTAGTGGCAGTTATATTTTTCATGCCTCTTGGAGAGAGAAAACTATATATTGTAAAGCAAAACCTAGTTTTTACTAGTTCTTGCATTCTTTCTCTTTTACACATTGAAAGACAAGAGGTTTTGTAATGCATTTTTTGATTTCTTTCCTTTTTTCTCTTTACACTTTGAGAGAGAAAGGTTTTGTAACTCATTGATTACTAATTTATAGAGAATACAGTAGGTTACTGGTTCTATACTTTGTTTTTATGCAATATTTTCCTTTATTTTTCATTGGAATCAAGTGTTTTCCTTTCCATTAATGCTACTTGTATGAGTGATTTTGATGAAATTTTATTGTGTTTAAATATCAAAACCTTTAAAATTGTTGTCTGATTCTTACTTGCAAGTGTTTAGTATAGTGATTCACAGGTCTCAAGTTGTGTTACTGAACTCTTCTTCTTTCATGTTGTGAAAATCACTTTTCCTTCAAAAGAAGATAATTTCTAGCCTTAGAAACATTTTTGTGATTATTTTGCCAAAATTGGATTGTATGGATAAGATTTCGAAGATCTATTGTGAGTCAAATTTGCAATTTTTCCATCATTATTAGGTGCATCACCAACTTTTACAATTTTTATTACCTTTAGAAAATCCTTTTTACCCTTTTCCAACCAAAAGTCATAGATTCAAATTGAATATTTTATGGGAACTAGCCCATAATCTAGAGGTTCAAACTCAATATAGGTCACCCATAACCTGAGTTTGTCCCCATGTTTTGAAGGATTGTAGAGTTTTCATAGCTTTGCATCAGGGTGTAATCCTAATCGACAACAATTCTTCTATATTGCCTCTCTCTCTGATTTCATTATTGTGTGTTGTGTCTTGCAGACATAACATTGCGGTTGGGGACACTTGGGGCACCCTCCTATGTGACTATCCCTAAGACACTTGTTTCTTCTCTCTGATTTATTGTTTCCCTTCCTCTAGTGTTTCTATCTAGTGGGCAGATGATGAAAAACATTTATACTGATGTGGACCTAGTGTCCCTTTCGAGAGCAATCAAAAAATGGACTTAGTTCCTAATATGATGATGGGGTTGTAATAAATTATCTAATGGTTGGCTAGTGGAAGCACTCGTGCTTTCTGCATAGTGACTATGATGATGTTTCTATCTTATTTACAAACCTTAACAATATTGTTGCTCTGTGCACCTTTGTTTGTCTTTGAATCTAGCCTTGGTGGTACTCAATTCGGAGAGCTTCATGATGTCGCCCCATAGTTATCCTTGAACTGCAAATTTGTAGTATAACCTTGGCTCTTTGTGTGATTAATCATATGCATTGTTGATGTTTATCATGATTTTATAGACACTAACATGTTTCTTGTAGTGATGTGTTTGTGGGAACATTTGGCGATCGTAAAGTGCATGTCACCTCCAGGGGGCATGGGCTTTGTGAGAGCTTGTGTTCCCTTGTGTGTTTTCTTCCTACCTTAACATACTCGGTATCCATACCTGATATCAACCACCTTATGTTGGGGGCATATATAAGGTAATATGTCTATTGTAGATGTTAGTTATGTGCTTGTCCTCAGATGCAGTTTAAAGACCAACATGATGAATGCTTCTTGAATCCTGAGTTTGTTTGCAATCAATCAATCATTTAATCCCTCTTCAGAGCTGGGATATCACATATATCCTTTTTAATCCCTCTGCAGAGGCAGGATGGTGTATTTCTTAGAGTAGATTGCATCATCCTGTCATTTTCAAAAGTCCTTTGTGGAGGCAGGGAGTGGTTTTGTGACTAACTCAACCCTTAAGCATGTCTTCAGTGATTGTTGTGGCGAAGTGTAATTGTTAATGTGTACTTGTAATGTGTCAGAGATGGGGTTGAACCTAGAAATTGGGACACTCCATCGCTTGTCTGCCATGTTTTCTTTATGTCTTCAAGTGTGTGTGTTTGGCGCGCTTGCTTTGTTTGGTGTGTTTGTTGCCCCATATGCAGTCTAAAGACTACCTCGATGAGTGCTGCCTACATTTTGGGAGGTTTTGTGTGTCTTGCATGTGTGTTGCCCCATATATCCAATCTAACGACTAGCGCGATGAGTGGTTCTTGAATTATGGGAGGTTTGTTTACTTTCCAGTACTTCCATCTACATTTCATATATACGAGAAAAATAAAAGAAAAGAAATCATGCCTGTCTTCCATGCATTAATGTGTCTTCTATGCATTTGTTGTCCTCTCCATGTTCTGTGTGACTGTAACTATCTACTCCATGTTTTGTGTGCCTATTACTGTCTTCTATGTGATTGGCGTGTCTTCTCTGTGCTTGGCGTGTCTGATGTGTTTGTGATCATACAATAATGCATGTATTGGCCTTGCATTTATACATACATTAAAGTGGGGGCTAAATGTAATGTTGGAAAATGTCCCCTTGGGGGCTTTTTCCTCATTAGGTTTAACTCCTAAGTCTTTAGTTTGCATTTGGTGTAGGAGCACCAAGGAGCTTTGAATAAGCCAATATGTATATAACACATTTTGGTGTGATGACTTTAGTGGTCATAAAGCTTTTGTTTGATTTTCTTTTGTTTCAAGTATATCAGGTTGACCGAATTGAAGTAAAACCACTAACTATTGCATCAGAGTGAGAGAGCTCATCGGTGAAGCCTTTTGAAGTTATACCAATAGCTGGTGTCCCATCAATAAAACAGTATATCAGAGGAGGACAAAGGAGGTCTCACCGACGAAGACAATGTTTATTGGCATGAGATGCATATCAGGAGACAGAGAGAATGTCTAACCAATGTAAGAAGTCTTACTGATGGCTAGTTAATGGAAGCACATAGGGGAGAAGATAGATATCGGTGAGCAAAGCGAAAGCTATGCCGATGTTCAAGGTCTGGCTAATGATAGTTGTATCGATGTATCAGAGAGAGATGTAGTATCAACGAATGAGGAGGAGGTTCTACCGACAGTCCAAGTCATGCCGATGGATCAATGTTCATCGGGGTAAGTTGTGTATATCAGAGAACAAAGGAAAAGTCACGCCGACTATATAAGTCTAAACGATGGGTTATATCCATCGGGAAGAGTTCACATATAAGTGAAAGAAGTTATGAAGTGGCCGATAATTGATGTCTCACTAATAGGCGAAGACCAAAACCACAACCTATTGTATCGAGATGACAGTCAGCAAAAGCAAACCACAGTAAGTAGACTATCAGTTATTAGTAAAAGAGCTCCAGTGATGCCAATGTGTTAGGCTGATGGAACGGCTAGGAGCAACACTAATGCAGGAAACCCTAACCGTCTAATAACAGAAAAAAGACAAAGAGTATAAGAATTGGTTCTTGGCTTTGTAAATGGGTTGGAATGTTGGATAAAGATTGAAGAACATACATTGAATGTGATAGAGAAACTTCTAATAATAGAAACACTGACAGTTTGAATCCATTTGTATATTGTTTGTAGACTACTTGTATAATCCATTTTGTAGTAGAGTAGACAGTTTAATTTCTGTTCTTCTGTTGTTGTTTGTACAAGATGTCTCTATCTTAATGCCCCTACATTTTCCTTATATAGTCATGGAGGGCCATCAAGCAGAGACCTTGTTTCTTTTGTTTTTGTTTGTGTTAGTGATTGGATTGTTCAATGAGAGGCCATGCGAACTTGTCCTAGGCGAGCTGTGCTATAGCCCGGCTAGGTATGCAAGTTATAGTCTAAGAAGATAGGGTGAAAAATAGAGTAGAAAGAGTTGAGCACCAAGCAATCAAAACCCTAGACCCAGAGAGGAGGGCTGATAACGGGCTCAAGAAGGCTATAAGCCTTAGAGATTAGGAATCCTTAAAGTAGTGGATAAAGAAGAATACCTCACACCAAGAAAGCATTGTCTACATTGGAAACAATAGGCAAATAGGTCTTTCACCTCTGTAATAGACTGTTTAAGTTGAATTAGGCATTTTGGGTAGAAAATGTCTTTAAGCACTTGAATTGGTAGGGAGACTTGGGTATGATTTAGGTCTTGAAGTGTTAGTTCAAGATAGGTTTTCTAAGTCCATAGGCCTCTCCATCAAATTGGTATCAGAGCAAGTTAAAGATTTGGGCTATTCCTAGGTTGGTATAGAAGAAGTTGTATGTCATCACTGAGTTCAAGTGAGTCTGTAGGTTCAGCTAGAGAGATGGTGACTAATGCAGAGTTGGCAAAGAAGGTTGATGATCAAGAAGAGGAGAATAGGCTCCTACAGGAAAGATTGGTAGAAATGGAAAGTAAACTAGGTGTAATGATGGAGAAGACTGAAGAAGTCAGGTAGAAAGTAAACAAGGAAAAAGGTGTGTCTAGAGAAGATGAAGAGCCCACACCTGATCCTAAGATGGAAGAAGAACCTTTCTTGAAGGCCTTGAAAGTCATGAGTGGTAAAACATTGGAAGGAGTTCCTTTTTTTAGTGGAAAGATGGAACCTGATTTGGTCATAGAATGGATAGAAGGTATAGAGAATCACTTTGAATGTGATGGAGTGACTGAATCACAAAAGGTGAAGGTGGCTAAATCAAGACTCAGTGGAGCTACATTGACATGGTGGAAATTCGTTCAAACTAAAAGAGAAAAAGAAGGCAAGAAACCTGTAGCTACTTGGAAGGGTATGGTGGCTAAAATCAAAGAAGTATACATGCTTGGAGATTATGAAGTCCAATTGTACAAGAAATAGCAAAATTTGAGACAAAGAGAATTAGATGTCAGTGCATGCACTGAGGAGTTTCAAAAACTATGCCTGAGGTCTAAGGTGATGGAAGATGAAAGTGTAAAAGTAGCAAGATATCTCAATGGTTTGAGGTGGAGTATTCAAGAGGAAATCAGCTTATTTAGCCCTACAACAGTGCATCAAAGCTATCAGCTAGCACTCAAGGTAGAGGAGAAGAGTAAGAAGAAGCAAGAGACAAATAGTAGATTAAGAGGAAGAGGACATTATGGTGGTAGGAATACTAATGAAAGACCCCAAGGAGAATCCAAACTCACATAGCAGAGTGGGGAGACTAGTAGTAGAGGAAACTATAGAGGAAGGGGATCTAACAGAGGAAGATCGGGAGGATCAGGCAGAGGATCCTACTTTACCACTATGAAATGCTACAATTGTGGTCAATTAGGCCATCCGGCATATAGGTGTCCTAATACAGGCACATCTTCTTCTCAAGGAGTTGATAAAAGAAATCATTATGTACATGATGATGCTTCAAGCAGCAAATCACCTGAAGTTAGTCTAGCCTCAGAAGTGGGAGAGAACATCATGGTAAGGAGAACCTTGATCAAAGAACCAGTGAAAGCTGAACCAAGTGAAAGGAGAACATTATTCAGAATCAGATGCAAGATTATGAATAAGGTATGTCAAGTAATTATAGACTCAGGGTCTACTGATAACATAGTATCAAATGAAGCAGTTAGAAAATTAAATTTGCAAAGAATACCTCATTCAAATCCATATAGAGTCACATGGTTGAATAAAGGTCAGCATGTGATAGTCAATGAGCAAGCTTGGGTAGAGTTTGGTATAGGTGGATACAAAGACAAGGTACTCTATAATATCCTACCTATGGATGCATGTCATCTATTATTGGGTAGACCATGGTAGTATGACCGAAAGGCCATACATGATGGTGAGAAGAACACATATTCTTTTCAAAAAGATGGTGTCACCTATAAAATTTAGTCATTGGAAGATGAAGAAACAACTAAGACAAAAAGTCCTAGTGTCTTAATCATGAGTGGTAAAGAGTTTTTGAATACTCTTAAGGAGGATGGTATTGGCTATGCTATCATACTAAAGCCTAAGGAGGAGCAAAAAGACAAAAAGGTAGTGATCCCAAAAGAGGTACAGACTATACAGGAACAGTATAAGGACATAATTTGTGATGGAACACCAACAACACTACCTCCACAAAGAACTATTAGTCATCAGATAGATCTAATTCCAGGAGCATCTTTGCCTAACAAAGCTCCTTACAAGATGACTCCAGATCAACATAAGGAGATAGCCAGACAAGTACAAGATTTACTTGACCAAGGATTGATTAGGAAAAGCATAAGTCCTTGTGCAGTGTCTACAATGTTGGCACCAAAGAAAGGAGGAACATGGAGACTATGCATAGACTCCAGAGCTATCAATAAGATCACCATAAGGTACAGATTTCCAATTCCCAGAATTGAAGATCTTATGGACTGTTTAGGAGGAGATAAGTATTTCACCAAGATAGACCTAAAAAGTGGTTATCACTAGATCAGAATCAAGGAAGGTGATGAGTGGAAAATAGCCTTCAAGACCATAGAAGGATTATATGAATTGCTTGTTATGCCATTTGGTCTATCAAATTCTCCCAGCACATTCATGAGGCTCATGAATGAAGTCCTCAAGGACTATACAGGTAAATTTGTAGTTGTTTATCTAGATGGCATCCTAATTTTTAGTCAAACTAAAGAAGAGCATCTTGAACATGTAAATACTATTTTGAAAAAGTTACATGATGAACAACTAACCATAAATTTGGAGAAGTGTGAATTCATGAAGCAAGAATTGGTATACCTTGGTTTTGTGTTGTCTAAAGGAAAATTGAAGATGGACAAGTCACAGGTAGAAGCCATATTGAACTGGCCTACTCCCAGAGTAGCAACTGAGGTGTAGAAATTTTCATGGCTTAGCTCAGTTTTATAGAAAGTTCATATGGAATTTCAGTGCTATTTGTGCACCCATGCTTGGTACAATGAAAGGTGGGATGAAAACAAAGTTTCAGTGGACACAAGCATCTAATAATAGTTTTGAACTATTGAAGAAAGAAGTAGCCACACAGCTAGTGTTAGTGCTGCCTAGTTTTCACAAGTTGTTTACTTTAGAATGTGATTCTAGTAATATTGCAGTAGGTACAATACTCAGCCAAGAGAATAGACCAGTAGACTTTTTCAGTGAGAGGCTAAATGAAGCAAAGAGTAGATACTCTTCATATGACTTGGATCTCTATGCTCTAGTCCAAGAACTTAGAAAATGGAGACATTATCTCCTACCTAAGGAATTTGTTGTGTATACATATAATCAAGCTTTGAGTTTTCTGAACTCACAAGATAAGTTGAGCCATAGACATGTCAAGTGGATGGAGTATTTACAGTCCTACACATTCACCATTAAACATAAGAAGGGACAACTCAACAAAGAAGTAGATGCTTTAAGCAGGAGGCCGCTCACAGTACAAGAAGTGCAATTAAGAAGTATCAGGATGGAGGAGTTTAGAATCCTTTATAAAGAGGATGAAGATTTTGCTGAAGCATACAAAGTCTATCAAGATTTTGAAAATCACTTTCATAGTGAATTTGCATATTACACATTGCAACAGGGATTGTTGTTCAAAGGTGGACAATTATGTGTACCAAAAGGATCCATGAGAGAAAATCTCATACAGGAGAAGCATAATGGTAGTTTGAGTGGATATTTTGGTCTGAATAAAACATTGGAGTTAGTCCAGAGGTTCTACTATTGGCCGAAGATGCACAAAGATGTCAGCAAGTATGTGGAATAGTGTATCATCTGTCAGAAGGCCAAGGGAACTTCTTCAAATACTGGACTATATCAACCATTACCCATTCCTTCCAGACCATGGGAATGTGTAAGTATGGAGTTTGTAGTTGGTCTACCAAAGACTAAGATTGGTTTTGATAGTATTTTTGTAGTTGTTGATAGATTCAGCAAGATGAAAAATTTCATTCCCTGTAAGGTGACTCATGATGCTAGTCATATAGCTCATTTGTTTTTCAAAGAGGTCATAAGGATTCATGGACTACCAGCAAGCATTGTGTCTGATAGAGATGCTAAGTTCATGGGACATTTCTGGAAAACTTTATGGCAGAGGTTAGGAACAAATCTATCTTTTGGATCAGCATATCGTCCACATACAGATGGGCAAACAGAAGTGGTGGACAGGACATTGGGCAACCTGTTAAGGTGTTTGGCAAAAGAATATGGACAAAGTAGGGATCAAGTCATTTATCAGGTAGAATTTGCCTATAATGACAGTGTAAATAGGACTACTGGCAAGAGTCCATTTGAGATAGTTTATGGAATATAACCTAGAGGTGTATATGAAATCCGACATCTTGGAGACATGGAGTATAGAAGTGGTCATGCAGAGGATTTTGCACAGTCTATGAAGGAGATACATGAATAGGTATAGAAGACATTGGTGGACAATACCCAAAAAATCAAAGATAGGGTAGATGCACACAGGAAGGATGTTCAGTTTGAAGTTGGTGATTTAGTTATGGTTCATTTGAACAAAGTCAGATTACAGAAAGGGATACCAACCAAATTGCAGATGAGACGGATTGGTCCTTGCAGAATTTTGAACAAGTATGGCCACAATGCCTATAGAATTGATTTGCCAGCAGACTTGGCAATTTCACCAGTGTTCAATGTTCAGGACCTGGTACATTATAAAGGTCCTCATCCAACAGCAGGGGAATCTAGTTCAGAAGTTGCACAGACAGTGAATGATGTGACCTTACCACCAAAACTTAAACCACAGGCTGAGAGAATTTTGGATTCTCGAGTGCAGAAATAGACCAGACATGGCATGTACATGGAGCATCTAGTCAAGTGGGAACAGTTGCTTGAAGCAGAGGCTACCTAGGTTGCAGAGTCAAAGTTCATGAAATGGGGCATTGATTTTGCCTTGCTGTCACCAGAGGTGACTTGACTTCTTCCGCATAGGGGGAGTATGGTGCAGAAGCACCAAGGAGCTTTGAGTAAGCCCATATGTATATAACACATTTTGGTGTGATGACCTTAGTGGTCATAAAGTTTTTCTTTGATTTTCTTTGAAGTGAAACCACAGACTATTGCATCAGAGTGAGAGAGTTCATCAGTGAAGCCTTTTGAAGTTCTATCGATAGCTGGTGTCCCACTGATAAAATAGTATATTAGAGGAGGACAAAGGAGGTCTCACCGACGAAGACAATGTTTATCGGCATGAGATGCATATCAGGAGACAGAGAGAATGTTTGACCAATGTAAGAAGTCTTACCGATGGCTAGTTGATGGAAGCACATCGGGGAGAAGATAGATATCAGTGAGTGAAGTGAAAGCTATGCTGATGTTCAAGGTCTGGCCGATGATAGTTGTATCGGCGTATCGAAGAGAGATGTAGTATCGACGGATGAGGAGAAGGTGCTACCGATGGTCCAAGTCATGCCGATGGATCAATGTTCATCGAGGTAAGTTGTGTATATCAGAGAACAAAGGAAAAGTCACGCCAACTATATAAGTCTGAATGATGGGTTATATCCATCGGGAAGAGTTCACATATTAGTGAAAGAAGTTATGAAGTGGCCGATAGTTGATGTCTCACCGATAGGCGAAGACCAAAACCACAAGCTATTGTATCAAGGTGACAGTCAGCAAAAGCAAACCACAGTAAGTAGACTGTCAATTATTAGTAAAAGAGCTCCAGCGATGCCAATGTGTTAGGCCGATGGAATGGCAAGGAGCAACACTAATGTAGGAAACCCTAACCATCTGATAACAGAAAAAGGACGAAGAGTATAAGAATTGGTTCTTGGCTTTGTAAATGGGTTGGAATGTTGGATAAAGATTGAAGAACATACATTGAATGTAATAGAGAAACTTCTGATAAAAGAAATACTAATAGTTTGAATCCATTTGTATATTATCTGTAGAGTACTTGTATAATCCATTTTGCAGTAGAGTAGACAGTTTAATTTTTGTTCTTTTGTTTATGTTTGTACAAGATGTCTCTGTCTTGATGCCCCTGTATTTTCCTTGTACAGTCATGGAGGGCCATCAAGCAGAGACCATGTTTCTTTTGTTTCTATTTGTGTTAGTGATTGGATTGTCAATGAGAGGCCATGTGAACTTGTCCTAGGTGAGCTGTGCTATAGCCTAACTAGGTATGCAAGTTATAGTCTAAGAAGACAGGGGTGAAAAATAGAGTAGAAAGAGTTGAGCACCAAGCAATCAAAACCCTGGACCCAAAGAGGAGGGCTGATAACGGGCTCAAGAAGGCTATAAGCCTTGGAGATTAGGAATCTTGGAAGTAGTGAGGATAAAGAAGAATACCTCACACCAAGAAAGCATTGTCTGCATTAGAAACAACAGACAAATAGGTCTTTCACCTCTGTAATAGAATGTTTAAGTTGAATTAGTCATTTTGGGTAGAAAATGTCTTTAAGCACTTGAATTGGTAGGGAGACTTGGGTATGATTTAGGTCTTGAAGTGTTAGTTCAAGATATGTTTTCTAAGCCCATAGGCCTCCCCATCAGCATTTAGGACATTTTACATCATATTTCAACATCCCGATGAGAAAACCTCTAAGTGGCTTGACAAATAGGACCTAGGGGGACTACTTGAGATAATCCCTAACCAAAATAGAGGGGAGGACTTAGGCACCCGTGCCCTAGTCTTACCCTATTCTTGTGATAGTTATTTGGGTCCTATACTGACATGGTAAGTTTGAATTACTAAAATCTTGGCGGGAGTGTTTATAGTTGCATATAAAAGCATGTTTAGGCATTCATTTAGAAACTAGATTATGTTCATGTGATTTTGGCATCTGAAAGGTGATTTAAGGCTTTCATTGTGTTGCAAGAGCAGATTTGTGTGGTCTATGTGTTTGTGTTTGCATATTTGAGCATCCAT
Organism: Cunninghamia lanceolata; assembly: GCA_027924645.1. Taxonomy (NCBI): domain Eukaryota; kingdom Viridiplantae; phylum Streptophyta; class Pinopsida; order Cupressales; family Cupressaceae; genus Cunninghamia; species Cunninghamia lanceolata. The sequence continues at coordinate 12,091,466 of BSBN01000382.1, read as the reverse complement.
TTCCTCACAGAATGAAGAGCATCTTCCTCCCATGAGATCTTCACTAAAAGGTTACATTATATTATGTTTTCATCATTATTTCATTTGGTTTTTACCACTGTCTCCCTAGGCATGCACTCTTTATCTGACAAAGGTGTTTGGAAGACTTAAGTGTCCTTCCGAGGCTTGACTAAGGTAAGCTCCTAAACACCACAACCCCCTCCCAATGTTTATGTTTGCAGGTTATAGGTTGATGATGTGACAAAGTGAAGTTGCAGGAGGGCATATTGGAGTCTCAAAATTGTAGATCAGTGAAAGAAATAGCTACCTGGACTTGGGTACCCGCTCATTAGTCCTTAAAGTTTCATGATGGAAAACCCTTTGGTGCAGCAGGAACAAGTTGTAGATCTGGTCCGCAGATCCTGACAAAAAGAAGGGCACTGGACTTGGGCACCCGCTCTTTTGTCCTTGACTTTTCTGCCTAGGAACCCCAAAAACTAGTACATAATCATTTGTAATTTTATAGCTTTCTGTAGAGGCATTTTTTTATTCATCTATTTATTGCCATATTTCCATAATTAGGGTTTTGATGGATAATTGAGCATAAGAGAAGGAAAATTGACAATCAAATACCCTAATCCAAGACTCCCTACATTTGTAAATGACCAAGGATTTGATAGTGCTCTGCCACTCAATCCTAAGGTCCTTGAATGTAACGAGTGAAAGGAGGATTTAAACACTAAACTAAACAATCCAAATTTTACCCTAAACATTTAAACACCCCATTTGCTAGTGAAAAATCATGAAAAATTGCATATTTTGCTATATTTTCACTAAGGTTTGACCTTGAGTGGCACTACAAGTGTGTTGTTAAAGATATTTTGGCATTAAATGGTTGTCATTATTAATATAATTTTCTCTCCATCATCATTTTCCTCACAACACCCTTTGTCATGCTCTTTTGCATTGACATTTGGTGAAAAAATCATGTATTTTAGCATATTTTCACTATATTTTGACTAGTTGTCATCTTAGATTTTCTCCAAGAGTGTGTTGTGAAAGATCTTATTTCTATATTGGACTGATATCAAACATATAATTTTCTACCCTGACCAATTTCCTTACAACACCTTTTCTTTGTTAGATCTAGGGCACACAACTAAGAGGGGGAGGTGAATCAGTTGTACAAAAACTTGCTTCTACTTCAAACACTTGATCCTTCTTTATTAGTTAACAACATATCAATTAATCATTCATGAAAGCATAAAGCATAAACACCGGAGTAGATAAACATCAACACATTGGACACCAAGATTTTTGACATGGAAAACCTAGTTAAGGGAAAAACCATAGGGTGATTAACCCAAGGATTATTATCTGTTAGAAGAATAAGAAAAATGAATGGCACATGCCAATTAGGGCTCACTTCCCAAGCACACTACTCACAAGGAGGCACACTACCTACAAGAGACACACTATCTACAAGATCATAAGTATTACAAACTTGAACTGGAGAATGACATCTTCACCATGTCTGGATCAGTTCCATTTAAGCCTGAGACACACCTACTCTGCCTTTCGCTCTTCCACTATACCACACTCATCTGCTCCATGACACGTTTCGAAATGAATTCACAAACCTTTATTTATACAAGGTATCGACTTAGGAACAATCATCTAAGTTGGCAATCAACTATAAGAACATTTGCAAGATAAATAACTCATCCAGTCAGCCAGTCTGAACAAGAACATCTTCATCTGGAAGAACTCATCTGGTTGGCCAACAAGAACATCTCCATCTGGAATAATATCTCTAATTTCAGGCTCTAACACTAATGCGGACCAGCAACACCACCTCAACATGATCCAAGAACCTTCACAGGCTTGCTTGAATGACCGGGTACATCCGCACTTCCTCTACTTACTAGAATCTCTTCTCTTCTTCATCTATAACTTCAAGAACATAGTCTACTACCACTATCATACTGAAGAAGGTGCTTCCAAACCTCCAAACTAAGTACCAATCTAGATGACACATCACAAGGACATCCCAAACACTCTGTCTAATCTGCAGAATAGGACAATGCACTTCCAGATCTCACCGGACCTTTTTGTAACACTTTGTCACTCCGGAGCATCTCCTGAAACCAGTTCTACTTGATCAATCACAAATTCTTCCTATCTTCATGCGGACCTATAAAATCTTAACTGGATCATCTCAAGACTCATATCTACAAACCCTTTAATCTGCATCTTCTGAACCTCAACCTATTGAGTACTTTTGCCTTCTTCTCATCATTGTTCTTCATTGTTCCTGATTGAGATTGATTTCCTCAATAACCTCAGCACATAGCTCATCCAATCCTTCTTATCAATGCAATATGAGTATGTTGTCATCAATGACAACACTGGTTAACCTGATACTTGTAACAATCTCCCCCTTTGTCATTGATGGCAACATATGATGTGAAAAACCATCAAGACAAGAACTTCTCCTTTCTATCACAGCTCCCCCTATCAGCAACAACTCTTCACATGTCTTCTCTTCCTTTATTGCTCCCCCTTTGATCATCAACCACTTGTTTTCCACATGTCTTCTCTCCCCCTTCGACATCAATGGTAAAGGGCTCATACTTGCAATTCCAACACATCAGAATCATACCAGCTGCTCCCCCTTAGTAGCAGCTCCCCATCATCAATCTGGATCACAAGATATGACTGTGATATCCACCGAACTGATGCACATCAGTGCATCCTAGTTCATCACCAAAGGGGCCATGACCCCTAACTTCTCCTGGAGATACTCAAAAGAGTCCTTAGGAAGAGGTTTAGTAAAGATATCTGCAATCTGATCCTTGGAGGGTACATACTCCAATCTGACTTCATCCTTGTTCACTTGCTCTCTTAGAAAGTGAAACTTAATAGATATGTGCTTGGTCTTAGAATGCGACACTGAATTCTTAGAAATATTTATTGCACTTGAGAATTATCACAAAAAATTATGATAGGCTCCTCATATTCTACCTTAATGTCTGTTAGCATCTGCTTCATCCATAGGATTTGAGTGCAACTACCTGCTACTACAATGTATTCTACTTCAGTTGTAGACAGAGATATTACCTCTTGTTTCTTGCTTAGCCAAGAAACCAACCTTTTTTTCAAAAAGAATGCTCCTCCACTTGTACTCTTCCAGTCATCCACATCTCCTGCCCAATCTGCATCTGTATATGCATGAAGAGAGAAATCATGATCTCTAGGATACCATAGACCATACTCAACTATCCCCTTTAGATATCTAAAAATCTCATTGATTGCCATAACATGAGATTCTCCAGGATCAGCCTGGAATCTTGCCACAAGACCAATAGCCTGCATTATATCTGGTCTAGTCTAAGTGAGATACAATAATCCTCCAATCATTGATCTATACTTGGTCTGATCTGTCTTAGGAGAGTCATCATATTTGCTCAACTTACATCTGGTTGCCATAGGGGTGTTCATTGGCTTTGAATCTTCCATTCTAAATTTCCTCAACAATTCTTTCACATATTTGGTCTGAGAGATAAAGATGCCTTTCTTTGTCTGAGTAATTTGCAGACCCAAGAAGAAATTCATTTCACCAAGCATTGACATTTCAAAATCACTTTTCATTTGATTTGCAAAGGTTTTACACATACTGTCTCTTCCTCCAAAAATGATATCATCAACAAATACTTCAACAATCAAGATGTTTTCATTATCTATTTGGAAATATAGATTACTATCAGCAGTAACTTTGTTGAAACCAATCTGCACAAGATGCTTATCCAACCTTTCATACCATGCTCTTGGGGCTTTTTTCAATCCATACATTGCTTTCTTCAACTTGCAGACCATATCATGATGATCGGACAATTGAAGTCCATCCGGTTGTTCAATGTATACTTCTTCCAAATCACCATTTACGAAGGCAAACTTGACATCCATCTGATATACCTTGAAGTCTTTGAAGGCAGCAAATGCAAGAAATAATCTGACTACTTCAATTCTTGCCACCAGAGAAAAGGTTTCTTCAAAATCAATTCCTTCTATTTGAGAGTAGCCTTTGCAGACCAATCTGGCTTTGTTTCTGATTACTTCACCAACTTCATTTAGTTTGTTTCGGAAGACCCATTTGGTTCCAATCACATTCTTGTTTCTAGGTCTGGGAACAAGATCCCAAGTATGATTTTTCTCAATTTGCATCAACTCTTCCTCCATTGCTTTGGTCCAGTTTTCATCATTGCAAGCTTCATTAATTGTCTTAGGTTCAATCTTTGAAATAAGACAATATTCATTTGAATCTTGAGCAATTCTCCTCCTTGTTTGTACCCCTTTGCTTTTGTCACCTATGATCTGATCTTCAGAATGGTTCAAAGTTACATACCTTGGAACTTTGGGAGTTTCTTGCATGACTATTTCTTGATCAGGCTCATTCAGACAAACCTCTTCTTCCTGATTTACCGGATCAGTTTGAATCTGAATTTCAAAGGAGGATTGAGCTCCTTGTACCAGAGAATCATTTTGATCATCTTCATCATATTCATGAAACCTCGAGGGCTTCTCAATTCCTTCATTAACCTTCACATTTGTAGTTTCTATCATCTTTCTCAATCTCTTATTGTAACACCGGTATGCTTTGCTTTGAGTGGAGTAACCCAAGAAAATTCCTTCATCACTTGTAACATCAAACATTCCTAGATCTTCATCTCTTTTGATGTAACACTTGCTACCAAATACTCTGAAATATCTCATAGTGGGAGTTATACCAAACCAAAGTTCATAAGGAGTCTTATCGGTATTGCTTTTGATTTGAACTCGATTGAGAGTATAGACTGTAGTGCTGATAGCTTCTCTCCAAAACATCTGAGGGACATTTGCTTCCATCATCATTGTCCTGGATGCTTCCTGGATGGTCTGGTTCTTTCTCTCAACTACCCCATTCTGCTATGGAGTCCTAGGAGCAGATAACTGTCTCCTTATGCCATGCTTCTCACAAAAGTCTATGAATTCACCGAATGTGAATTCACCACCTCTATCAAACCTCAGACATTTCAATTTCAATCCAGTTTGATTCTCTACCATAGCTTTGAAGATTTTGAACTTCTCAAGGGCTTCTGATTTCTCTTTTAGGAAGGTAACCCACATCATCCGGGAATGATCATCAATCAGTAACATGAAATATCTATCACCTTGCATACTCTTGATTCTTGTCGGACCACATAGATCAGTATGGACTAATTCCAATAATCTGGTAGAGGACTGATCCTTGCTTTTGAAAGAGACATTGTTTTGTTTACCTAGCTGACATTCTTTGTACAAACTATTTGTAGGTTTCACCAATTTTGGAAGATCTCTTATAGCCTGAGTATTGCTTATCTTGATGATGTTATCAAAATTCACATGACACATCCTTATATGCCATAACCAACTCTGATCAACTTGAACAAACAGATAACTTTTATTAGAACCAACTAGATATAAGATATTACCTTTTGTTTGAGTATTGGATGCAATCTCAGTTCCAGAGCTTTCAAAGATCCTGCATCTTCCATTCTTAAACCAGAGATCATAATCTTTGTCTACCAACTGACCAACACTAAGAAGATTGTGCTTCAATCCTTCAACATACAGTACATTACCAGTTTTGCTCTTTCCATCAAAAGAAATAGTTCCCCTACCTCTGATTCTGCCAGCAGAATTATCATCAAACTTTACCATTCCTCCTTCATACCTTTCCAAATCTAAGAACTTATTCTTGTCACCTGTCATATGGTGAGAACATCCACTGTCAATAACCCAATCATCCTTTTCTTCAACTTGGGCAGCCAAAGCTCTTTCTACAACCTTATGATTGACAGATTCAGAGGATATTGAATCTTCTTCCTTGATGGCAATAAACACCCATTCATTTCCGGATTTGCTTCCTATTTCTGATTCATCATCTGTTACTCCTTCATTATCATCTTCTTCATGAACATAATAATAGTTCTTTTGGAACCTTTGTCTGTTAGCATTTGACCTTGCAGATCTTTCTAGACATCTTGAAGCAAAATGACCAATCTTATTGCAGTTGAAGCACTTAAAGGGTAATTTTCCTTCATACTTACCAGATCCTCTTGGCAGTCTCTTGGCAATGAGGGCTTCAAGTTGAGCTATTTCTGTTTCTTCCTCTTCCATGTCTTTCCTTGCTTGATCATACCATGATAGCTTCCTTGAAGAGTTTTCTCCCGAATCAAATCTTTGTTTGCCTTTCACATATGCACTGGCTTTGAATGCAGATTTAGTCTTGGGATGACCATCTCCAAACTTGGTCATTTCAAATGTAGCCAGTTTGCCAGCCAATTGCTCTGTTGTGACAGTTGTATGGGCTCTGAATTCATCAATGGCAGCAACGTTGATTTTGTAGGCAGTAGGAACGGATCTGAGAATTTTGTAAACAATCTCATTTTCATCCAGAACTCCACCAACATTCCTGATTCCACACACCAGCTCATTTACTCTTGGCATAAAGGTAGTGATATTTTCATCATCCCTCATCTTCAATCTTTCAAATTTCCCTTTGAGACTTTGCAACCTTGCACTCTTAACAAACTCATCTCCTTCATGCAGAAGTTCCAGTTTAACCCAAATCTCATATGGAGTTGGTAGGTAAATGAAATTTGAGAGTTCTGAGTCAGTCAATGTGCTTAGAAGAGCCTCTTTGGTCCACAGATTGTTTTCAGTATCTATGATTTCATTCAGAGTTGTCAGACCACCCTGTGGAGGTACATATGCTTTTGTGACCATGGACAAGTATGTTTTTCCCATACACTCCAAGTGACATTTCATGCAACCTTTCCAGAGTGAGAAGTTGGTTCCATCGAACTTCAGACTATCCTTCTTGTATGATGACATCCTAGATCTCCTCAAGCAGTTAAGCTCCTTTCAGAGGAACTTGGCTCTGATACCAATTGTTAGATCTAGGGCACACAACTGAGAGGGGGGGTGAATTAGTTGTACAAAAACTTGCTTCTACTTCAAACACTTGATTCTTCTTTATTAGTTAATAGCATATCAATTAATCATTCATAAAAGCATAAAGCATAAACACCAGAGAAGATAAACATCAACACATTGGACACCAAGATTTTTGATGTGGAAAACCCAGTTAAGGGAAAAACCACGGGGTGATTAACCCAAGGATTATTCTCTGTTAGAAGAATAAGAAAAATGAATGGCACATGCCAATTTGGGCTCACTGCCCGAGCACACTGCTCACAAGGAGGCACACTGCCTACAAGAGACACACTGTCTACAAGATCATAAGTATTACAAACTTGAACTGGAGAATGACATCTTCACCATGTCTGGATTAGTTCCATTTTAGCCCGAGACACACCTGCTCTGCCTTTTACTCTTCCGCTATACCACACTCATCCACTCCATGACACGCTTCGAAATGAATTCACAAACCTTTATTTATACAAGGCATCGACTTAGGAACAATCACCTAAGTCGGCAATCAACTATAAGAACATTCGCAAGATAAATAACTCATCCAATCAGCCAGTCTGAACAAGAACATGTTCATCCGGAAGAACTCATCCAGTCGTCCAGCAAGAACATCTCCATCCAAAATAATATCTCCAATTATGGGCTCTAACACTAATGTGTACTAGTAACACCACCTCAACATGATCCAAGAACCTTCATAGGCTTGCTTGAATGACCAGGTACATCCGCACTTCCTCTACTTACTAGAATCTCTTCTCTTCTTCATTTGAAACTTCAAGAACACAGTCTACCGCCACTGTCATACTAAAGAAGGTGCTTCTAGACCTCCAAACTAAGTACCAATCAAGATGACACATCACAAGGACATCCCAAACACTTTGTCGAATCCGTAGAATAGGACAATGCACTTCTGGATCTTACCGGACCTTTTTGTAACACTCTGTCACTCCAGAGCATCTCCCAGAACTGGTTCTCCTTGATCAATCACAACTTCTTCCTATCTTCATGTGGACCTCTAAAATCTTAATTAGATAATCTCAAGACTCATATCTACAAACCCTTTAATCCGCATCCTCTGAACCTCAACCTATTGATTACTTTTACCTTCTTCTCATCACTATTCTTCACTGTTCCTGATTGAGATTGATTTCCTCAATAACCTCAGCACACAACTCATCCAATCCTTCTTATCAATGCAATATGAGTATGTTGATATCAATGACAACACTGGTTAACCTCATACTTGCAACATTCTTTCATACATTTGCATTGAAAAAGTAAAAAAATCAAGCATTTAAGGTCATTTTGGCATATAGTTTTGCACTTGTCTTTTGCATCAAATTTTTTTTTTAAAAAAAATATATGATTTTGCATCTCATTATGGCATCTTCATGTAATTCATCTCTGAAATCTTTGCATGAGTACATCCTATATTTTGAAAATTTCTCTAATTTTACTAATGAAAATCCTCATGTTCTAGAGCACATAGCTTCTGCAAGTGGTATTGATGCTTCTATATGTTCTACATATGAGTTGCAATTACTTTGTCATACACATGATTTGAATAGATTCACACTATTCATAGGAGCATATCCTTTGATATTAGAAGATTTAACTAAATTCATCTCTAGGAATACTCATGAGAAAGATGAGAGAAAAAATCCTTTTTCTACCATAGAGTATGATGATGATGATGTACCTTCCTCTCATTCCATTGCTCTTCAAGGCCAAGATGTAGCATTAGTGGATGAGAAAAGGTCTCTCACATTAAATCCTTTGGGGATGGATATTGGGTACAACCAAGAGGGAAACAATGTTAATTCAATATTGATTAATAAACTTTGTAGCAATATTCCTAAGATAATTCTCCGAGGGGTACCTAGTGCACCCTCTTGCTTAAAGCTGATGATTACTATTCAAGGTTAACCCCTGGATCACATCTACGACTATGCAAAGGAAATTGCTCAAAGAAATTAAGGTATTCAAAATATGATTGCTCATACATACAACACCTATAATAACAAGAAAAGTACCCAAGCACCACATGTGACTATCTCTCTTCCATGTTCTCAACCTATGCTCCCTCAACCACCTTGTCTTACTCATAAAATTGGTCAAAAGTATGATCTTCTCGAACTGCTTCACACTATGCCAGCTAAGATCTCTCTTTGGGATTTAACACAAACATCACATACATACCATGGAATGCTCCAAGAAGCTTTACAAAATGTGATTGTGCCACTTGTTGTTAAATCTAATGATGTAGCAGCTGTATTAGATAGTATGCATGTGACAAAAATATATACTCTTTCAACCACATGAATTACCATTAATTGAAGTTCAAAACCAATATGATCCTCTTGTAATCTTTGTCACAATAACAAAATATTGGTTAAGAGAGTTATGATTGATAATGGATCAGCTCTTACTATTTGTGGCATTGACTTATTACATAAGATTAAAGTTGATATATCTGTCATCAAGCTAGAATCGTTAAGTATCTATGGTTTTGACAATATTGGACGATAATCTGTGGGCACTATAACTTTACCTATACAAGTGGGACCTGTGATTCTACCTACCCCTATTCATGTTATGCCTTGTTCTTAAGCATACAACATGGTTCTTGGTAGACCTTGGATTCATGCATTAGGGGTAGTCCCTTCCACCCTGCAAATCTGATGGTTAGCACAAATGAAATTATGTGAAACCCTGTAGAATATGCAAAAACATATCTTTGGACATTGGGAAGGCACTTAAAGCCTTTGGGTTGGAAATCCAAAGCAAATCCCAAGCCTAAAGTTTGGGATTCCCAAAGCAAAATATAACACACTCGTGTTATAACACACTCACATTATGTTTTGTATTTTTTTTCTTTTTTACAACTTTTTCCGATGTTTGCCCAGTTTGACATAGCACGAGCACATTATAATGTGCCCGCGTTATGTCTCCCTTTGAATGATTTTGTTCAAGTTTCTTAAGTACGTTTGATGTATGTATATATGTATGCTTGTATGTATGTATGTATGTATGTATGGTTGTCTGTATGTATGTACATGTATGCATGCTTGTATGTATGTATATATGTATGCATGTTTGTATGTATGTATGTACATGTATGTATGTATGCCTATATGTATGTATGTACACCTGTATGTATGTATGTATGTATGTATGTATGTATGTAAGGTTTTTGGGTTTAGGGTATATAAGGACCTAAGCCCATATAGTTTTTAGGGTTGAGGGTTAAGGGATTAGGGCTTAAGTAATAGGTAGAGGGTAGAGAGTTGAGGGTTATAGTTGAGGGATAATATTCATCTTATTGAGTGTATAAGATTAAGTGTGTAAGGCATGGGATTAGGGTTTAGGATATTGGCCTTAGGGTTTATGGTGCAGGAGCACCTACCTGACAGCTGGCCTCCATGAGGCAGTTAGTTTGTTTTAGGTCTGGTTAATGTTTCCAAGAAGGTCTGATAAGATCAATGCATGTAATAAGGTCATGTTGACCATACTTTACTATTTTTAGCTAGGTTGTTAGGACAGCTGTTATGCTGTATGTCCGATTGGATCTCCCAGCCGCCTGGAGAGATTTCCCAGCCGCTTGGAGTCGGGTCGGTAGTACTCGCAGGAGATCCTATTTATGCATGCGGTTTGGTTGAGATTGGATAGGATCGATCAGACTTTGCAGAGAGTGAGGCAGAGGGAGATACTGAGTATTGTATTCGCATCTTTTGAAATCAATAAAGAGATCCTGTTTGTGTCCATTCTCTGTTGAATTCCATTGTTTAATCATGTGGCTGTTCTGGTGGTTTCATGGATTCGCTGATCTATTCCACCGGTTGATTCGTCGAATCAGTGGAATGGCTGTGTACCATAGGTTAGGATTTAGTTTGCATTTTCTGTTTGTTTGCATGTATGTTTGCAGGATCGTCGTCGAGATGTGTTGAGAACCCTAGCATGGGTATGTGCTAGGTTGTGCTGGTAGTTCGAGTCTGGAAAGTTGTCCAGGAAGCGGATCGGGTCACCTCAGGAGGTTCAGTGGATTAGAATCCGTTAAGGTTGGAAATCCATCACAACGGCATCATCACGATATTTCTGTGTATATCATGCAGTTACTTCGGGCGTCATCCGAGTAGATGGAGGTGAGCATGATGTAGTAGATTGCATAAGGTAAATGCGTTTCGGGGTGATCATCATCAGGTGTTGCCGAGGAGGAGCGAATCGGCATAAGGTAGAAGATCGGGTTGATAAAACCATCGCGGGCCAATAATGTTAAGTTTGGCCGACAGCAGGATATTGGAGGAACTGCATGTGACGTCATCATCATCAGGATAATCATCATCAGGATATCGGGGTGACGTAAGCATTGAAGGAAAGGTGCATGAAGTTGTCGTCATCAGGATATATGGAGGGAACCGGATATTTTATATCCTACTGATGAGCATGATGTTGAACATCATGATGCTGCAGATAAAGGTTGGTGGTAAGATGAACAGTGAACATCAGGAGGATGTTTGCGCTTGCCGAATGTGATGATGCTACCGATAGCCAGATATGATGATGCTACTGACAGGTGAAGGGTTGAAGGTTTGTCTGCAGGAGGATATCGGTCGGCAGAGAAAATATGATGATGCTGACAGTGTTAAGGGAAATATGATGATAATGATGAAGGGTTGCGGACATACATGCTGTATGTCAAGGTTTTAGTGTGGATGCCTCTGCATCATAGTGGTATCAGAGCTCAGCAAAAGGTTTGGGCTGTTGTGTGTTGATTCTGTCACCGAAAGGGCAGAGGTAGAGTTGATTCTGTCACTGAAAAGACAGAGGTAGAGGAGTGAGAGGTTGACAAAATGCCTCCAAAAGGTAATGGTACTGCAAGGGAATTGCAGGAGATGAAGGAAAAACATGCCAGAGAGATGAGGAAGATGAAGGAGCTTGCTGAAGCACTTCAAGCCAAGCTTGTAGCCCTGGAAAAGAACAAAAAGAGGGAAGTGGAAGACAGTGAATCAGAAGAAGATGAAGATGTTGTTGAAGAGTATGAAGATGTAGCTGAAGGTCTGGATGCTGAAGACCAGAGATTGGCAAAACTGTTAAAGGCAGTACAGAGTGATAAACCTAAGGTAAAGGTTGATGTTTCCAAGTATAATGGAAGTTTGAATGAAGATGAGTTACTGGATTGGATTGCTGCACTTGATAATCACTTTGAATGTGAAGATGTTGCTGAGGATCAGAAGGTAAAGATTGCAAAGACCAAGTTAGGAGGTCATGCTTTGGTATGGTGGGATTATGTACAATCCGAGAGAAGGAAACAAGGGAAGTCAAAGATCACTTCATGGGATAAAATGGTAGCAAGGATCAAAGGTAAATTCTTGCCCAAGGATTATGAAATTCAGATGTTTAAGAAGCTGCAATTTTTAAGGCAGAAGGAAATGGATGTGAAGGCATATACTGAGGAGTTTTATAAATTGAGTATGAGATCTGGTCATCATGAGAATGAGGTAGAAAAGGTAGCTAGGTACTTGGCTGGTTTGAGATTGAACATACAGGATGAGTTAGTTTTAGCTACCCCTAAGAGTGTGGAGGATTGTTACCAAATGGCAATCAGGATTGAAGAAAAGATGAATAGGAGACAAGATAAGTCCATGAGAGGAAGAGGCAGCAATATGAGGGGAAGAGGATTAGCCCCTACAACAAGGCAAACCAATGAGGGTCAAGAAGACACTGGTAAAGGACAGGGGCAGTCTGATTTCAGAGGTGGATGGAAAGGTAATAAAGGCATATTTGGAAGTGGTAGAGGTTCTACTACATTTTCAGGAAAGTGTTACACCTGTGGTGAGTTTGGTCATCCATTTTTCAAATGTCCAGAAAGCAAAGGTTCATCATCTAGAAATGATAGAACGAATGACAAGAGCGTACAACTTGTGCAAGAAGAGAAAGTAGAGGAATGTGTACAAAGTTTAAACACTTATCAAGATAGAGTTCCTGATGGTTATGGATATCCTGAGGAGGGAGAAGCATTGATGCTGAGGAGAACTAGTTTGCAGACATCAAAGGATATGATGCAAAGAAGAGCTCTTTTCAAGACCACATGTAAGAGCAAAGGTAAAGTATGTAAGGTTGTCATTGATACTGGTTCAATAGACAACATGGTATCTCAGGAAATGGTGGATAAACTGAATTTGGAAAGGATTCCACACCATCACCCTTACAAGGCCTCTTGGGTGAATGATAGTCAATCACTTTTTGTCTATGAATAGGCATATGTGGATTTTCAGATTGGAGCATATCATGATAGAGTTTTGTGTGACATTTTGCCCATGGAATGTTGTCACCTACTGTTGGGTAGGCCATGGCAATTTGACAGGAGGGTACTGTATGATGGGTATGCTAATACCTACACCATCAAGAAAGATGGGAAGACTATTATGTTGATGCCATTGCAGGAAGATGCTGTAGTACAGAAGGCAGCAAAAATCATTTTAGTGGGAAAGAAGGAATTTGTGCAGATGCCTATAGCAGCAGGCATAAAGGCAGTTGAGGACATTGCAGGGAAAGGAGTTGTTAAGGACACCAGGTTGAAGAAAGTTTTAGTTTTGACTGACAGAGGTCAGTAGCAGGTTCAGAAACAGGTTTGCAAACAGCAACCAGTTGAGAGGAATGACAAGGATGTTGTCATAGTTGGGACTATTGTTTGTCCTATAAAGGTTGAAAGAAAGACAGAGTTGAACATTGCAGAAGTTTAAGAGGCAGTTCAGACAGAGGTTCTGGTCAGACAACCTGACAAACACAAGGTATGTGAGAGAAGGGCCTACATTGACAGGCATGAGGATTTACTTGCAAGAAAGCAAGTTACAGTTCAGAAGTCTTGGAGCAGCCAAGAGCCAGCAGAGGACAAAGCTGGAACAGGTCAGAACACTGACATGACAAAGTGTAAAGGTGGAGGACTTCCACAACCTACCTCATGGGACATGAGTTCTTTTTCTGTTGGGGAGTACGGTGCAGGAGCACCTACCTGACAACTGGCCTCCATGAGGCAGTTAGTTTGTTTTAGGTCTGGTTAATGTTTCCAAGAAGGTCTGATAAGACCAATGCATGTAATAAGGTCATGTTGACCATACTTTACTATTTTTAGCTAGGTTGTTAGGACAGCTGTTATGCTGTATGTCCGGTTGGATCTCCCAGCCGCCTGGAGAGATTTCCCAGCCGCTTGGAGTCGGGTCGGTAGTACTCGCAGGAGATCCTATTTATGCATGCGGTTTGGTTGAGATTGGATAGGATCGATCAGACTTTGCAGAGAGTGAGGCAGAGGGAGAGACTGAGTATTGTATTCGCATCTTTTGAAATCAATAAAGAGATCCTGTTTGTGTCTATTCTCTGTTGAATTCCATTGTTTAATCGTGTGGCTGTTCTGGTGGTTTCATGGATTCGCTGATCCATTCCACCGGTTGATTCGTCGAATCGGTGGAATGGCTGTGTACCATAGGTTAGGATTTAGTTTGCATTTTCTGTTTGTTTGCATGTATGTTTGCAGGATCGTCATCGAGATGTGTTGAGAACCCTAGCATGGGTATGTGCTAGGTTGTGCTGGTAGTTTGAGTCTGGAAAGTTGTCCAAGAAGCGGATCGGGTCACCTCAGGAGGTTCGGCGGATCAGAATCTGTTAAGGTTGGAAATCCATCACAACGGCATCATCAGGATAGTTCTGTGTATATCCTGCAGTTACTTCGGGCGTCATCCGAGTAGATGGAGGTGAGCATGATGCAGTAGATTGCATAAGGTAAATGCGTTTCGGGGTGATCATCATCAGGTGTTGCCGAGGAGGAGCGAATCGGCATAAGGTAGAAGATCGGGTTGATAAAACCATCACGGGCCGATAATGTTAAGTTTGGCCGACAGCAGGATATTGGAGGAACTGCATGTGACGTCATCGTCATCAGGATAATCGTCATCAGGATATTGGGGTGACGTAAGCATCGAAGGAAAGGTGCATGAAGTTGTCGTCATCAGGATATATGGAGGGAACCAGATATTTTATATCCTGCTGATGAGCATGATGTTGAACATCATGATGCTGCAGATAGAGGTTGGCGGTAAGATGAACAGTGAACATCAGGAGGATGTTTGCGCTTGCCGAATGTGATGATGCTGCCGATAGCCGGATATGATGATGCTGCTGACAGGCGAAGGGTCGAAGGTTTGTCTGCAGGAGGATATCGGTCGGCAGAGAAAATATGATGATGCTGACAGTGTTAAGGGAAATATGATGATGATGATGAAGGGTTGCGGACATACATGCTGTATGTCAAGGTTTTAGTGTGGATGCCTCTGTATCAGTTTACGATATGGATTGAGGGTATATAAGGCATAGGGTGACTTGGGTTGAGAGCATATGGTTTAGGTTTTAAGTATAGGGTTGAGGCACATTATTTAGGGTTTAGGGTATAAGGGTGAGGTTATAGGGTATAGGGATGAGGGTTTATGGGTGTAGGCTTTAGCGTTCAAGGTATAGGGTTGAGGATTGATGGATTAGGGCTGAAGTATATGGTTGAAGGTATAGGGTAGAAGGTTGAGAGTTTATAGTTGAGGGATAATGATCATGGTTGAGTGTCTAAGATATAGGGCTTAGGGTTTAAGATTGAGGGTATAAGGCATATGGATGAGGATTGATGGTTTAGGGCATATGTATAGGGTTGAGGGTATAGGGTATAGGGTAGAGGTTTGAAGGTTGAGGGATAATGTTCAAGGTTGAGTGTCCAAAGTTAAGTGTATAAGGTATAGGGTTTAAGGGTTTAAGGGTATCTAGGTGTTAAGAGTTTAGGGTTTAAGGGTTCAAGGTTTGAGGGATTAAGGGTTTAAGGGTTGAGGGATTAGGGTTTAAGGCACACTGTCGAGGGTAGAGGGATTAGGAATAGGTTTTATGGTTGAAGGTTTAAGGATTGAAGGTTGAGGCTTTAAGGTTGACGATTAAGGGATTATAGTCTAAGGTATAGTGTTGAGGGTAGAGGGTTTAGGGTTTAAAGTTTAAGGGTTGAGGGTTCATGCTTTAGGGATAGGGTTTAGGGTGAAGGGTAAAGGGATTAGGGTTTAAGGTATAGTGTTGAGGGTTGAGGGTTTAGGGATAGGGTTTAGTATTTAAGGTTTAAGGGTTCAAGGTTGAGGCTTTAAGGATAAGTGAGAGACCTAGATGGCTAAGGGTTGAGAGATAGGGAAGAGATGGGGTGAGGCAGATACAAGAGGAGAGGGGTAGATAAGGGTTGATGGTTTAAGGCTTTATGGTTGAGGGATTAGGGTTGAGGGATTAGGGTTTAAGGGATAGTGTTGAGGGTTTAGGGTTTACGGATAGGGTTTAGGATTTAAGGTTTAAGGGTTGAGGGTTGAGCCTTTAGGGATAGGGTTTAGGGTTTAGGAATAAGAGATTAAGGTTTAAGGTATAGTGTCTAGGGTTGAGGGTATAGGAATAGGGTTTAGGATTTAAGGTCTAATGGTTGAGGGTTGAGTAATTAGGGATAGGGTTTAGGGTTTAGGGATAAGGGATTATAGTTTAAGCTATAGTGTCGAGGGTTGAGGGTTTAGGGATAGGGTTTAGGATTTAAGGTTTAAGGGTTTAGGGTTTAGGGATAAGGGATTAGGGTTTAAGGTATAGTGTCGAGGGTTGAAGATTTAGGAATAGGGTTTAGGATTTAGGGTTTAAGGGTTGAAGGTTGAAGCTTTAGGGATAGGGTTTAGGGTTTAGGGTTGAGGGATTTGGGTTTAGGGTTGAGAGATTAGGGTTTAGGGTATAGTGTTAAGGGTTGAAGGTTTAGGGATAGGGTTTAGGATTTAAGGTTTAAGGGTTTAGGGTTTATGGATAAGGGATTTGGGTTTAGGGTTGAGGGATTAGGGTTTAGGGTTGAGGGATTATGGTTTGGGGTATAGTGTTGAGGGTTAAGGCTTTTAGGATAGGGTTTAGAATTTAGGGATATGGGATTAGGGTTTATGGTATAGTGTCGAGGGTTGAGGTTTAGGCATAGGGTTTATGATTTATGGTTTAAGGGTTGAGGGTTGAGGCTTTAGGGATAGGGTTTAGGGTTTAGGGTTGATGTATTAGTATTTAGGGTTAAGGGATTAGGGTTGAGGGTAAAGTATGGAGGGTTGAGGGTTAAGGTTTTAGGGATAGGGTTTAGGGTTTAGGGATAAGGGATTATGATTTAGGGTTAATGGATTAGGGTTTAGGGTTGATGGATTAGGTTTTACGGTTGAGGAATTAGGGTTCGAGTTATAGTGTTGAGGGTTGAGGGTTTAGGGATAGTGTTTAGGGTTGAGGGATTAGGGTTTGAGGTATAGTGTTGAGGGTTAAGGGTTTAGGGATAGGGTTTAGGATTTAAGGTTTAAATGTTGAGGGTTGAGGCTTTAGGGATAGGGTTTAGGGTTTAGGATTGAGGGATTAGAGTTTGAGATATAGTGTTGAGGGTTGAAGATTTAGGGATAGGATTTAGGGTTGAAGGATTAGAGTTTCAGGTATAGTGTTGATGATTGAGGGTTTAAGGATATGGTTTAGGATTTAAGGTTTAAGGGTTGAGGGTTGAGGCTTTAGGGATAGGTTTTAAGGTTTAGGGATAAAGGATTAGGATGTAGGGTTGAGGGATTAGGGTTTGAGGTATAGTGTTGAGGGTTGAGGGTTTAGTGATAGGGTTTAGGGTTTAGGGATTAGGGATAAGGTTTTAGGTTTGAGGGATTAGGGTTTGAGGTATAGTATTGAGGGTTGAGGGTTTAGGAATAGGGTTTAGGAGTTAAGGTTTGAGGGTTGAGAATTTAGGGATAAGGTTTAGGGTTTAGGGATAAGGGATTAGGGTTTAGGATTGAGGGATTTGGGTTTAGGGTTGAGGGATTAGGGTTTACGGTATAGTGGTGAGAGTTGAGGATTTAGGGATAGGGTTTAGGGATGAGGGATTAGGGTTTGAGGTATAGTGTTGAGGGTTGACGGTTTAATGATAAGGTTTAGGATTTAAGGTTTAAGGGTTGAGGGTTGAGGCTTTAGTGATAGGGTTTAGGGTTGAGGGATTAGGGTTTGTGGTATAGTGTTGAGGATTGAGGGTTTAGGAATCCAGTTTAGGATTTAAGGTTTAAGGGTTGAGGTTTGAGGCTTTATGGATAAGGTTTAGGGTTTAGGGTTGAGGGATTAGGGTTTGAGGTATAGTGTTAATGGTTGAGGGTTTAGGGATAGGGTTTTAGATTTAAGGTTCAAGGATTGATGGTTGAGGCCTTAGGGATAGGGTTTAGGGTTTAGGGATAAGGGGTTAAGGTTTAGGGTCAAGGGATTAGGGTTTAGGGTTTAGGGATTAGGGTCTAAGGTATAGTTTTGAGGGTTTAGGGATTAAGGTTTGAGGTATAGTGTTGAGGCTTTAGGGTTTAGGGATAGGGTTTAGAATTTAAGGTTTAAGGGTTGAGGGTTGAGGCTTTAGGGATAGGATTTAGGGTTAATGGATTAGGGTTTGAGGTATAGTGTTCAAGGTTGAGGGTTTAGGATTTAAGGTTTAAGGGTTAAGGGTTGAGACTTTAGGGATAAGGTTTAGGGTTTAGAAATAAGGGATTAGGGTTTAGGGTCAAGGGATTAGGGTTTAGGGTTGAGGGATTAGGGTTTGAGGTATAGTTTTTAGGGTTGAGGATTTAGGGATAGGGTTTAGGGTTAAGGGATCCAAATTTGAGGTATAGTGTTGAGGGTTTAGGGATAGGGTTTAGGATTTAAGGTTTAAGGGTTGAGGGTTGAGGCTTTAGGGATAGGGTTTAGGGTTTAGGGATAAGGGATTATTGTTTAGGGTTGAGGGATTAGTGTTTATGGTTGAGGGATTAGGGTTTGAGGTATAGTGTTGAGGTTAAGGGTTTAGGTATATGGTTTAGGATTTGAGGTTTAAGGGTTGAGGGTTGAGGCTTTAGGGATAGGGTTTAGGGTTTGTAGATAAGGGATTAGGGTTAAGGGTTGATGGTTTAGGGTTTAGGGTTGAGGGATTAGGGTTTAGGGTTGAGGGATAGGGTTTATGGTTTATGGTTTAGGGTTAAGGGAGAGATAGAAGAAATACATGAGAGAGTGAATAAAATAGTTTTTGTATAGCAAGCCATAATGCGAGCACATTATAATGTGAGTACATTTTTTCTTGCTATTGATATGGTAAAAAGGCCAGCATACCCATGATACAAGCCCACATGCTCTATTTTCTTCTGGTTATGCATGTGTTCTGACAAAAAAAATGTTTTTTGTGCTATTGGGAAGTGCACATACACATTTTTCACATTCTACCACCTTTGCATGAACTTTCCACCACATTTTCCTTGTTTGCCAACTTAAGAAGGAGGAAATAACATATTTTTCACATCAAATTTGATATATATCAATTCAAGTTTCAATTTATGTAGTGTTGCAACACTAATTGTGATTGAATTGTAGGAATTTAACATTATACATTGGTTAATTGTACTGTTGTTAGTAATTCTATTTGAGTGTTACTGAATTGAACATTGAAAATAAAGCAAGTGGTCAAAAACTCAAATTGTTGAGGAGTTTGATACAAGAATTAAAAAATTTACATAATTGAGTATTCTCTCCATTTGAATCTCCATTTTTTAGGTATGTCAAGTCTTTACACATGTTCTAAGTTACATTTTCCTTAATTCTATTTTAATTACTTTATCAAGCCTCATTTAATACATGTTTATATCACTTGTATGGTTTATATATTTTGTTTTTATATTATTTTTGTTTATATTTTATGTTTATATGTGCCCTGTCTATGCTTCCACATTTTGCATACATGTCTAATAGGGAATTTATAGCACGAGTTCTGAATTTCTTCCCAAATAGCTGTAAATTTCTATTGCTTTGAATTTCTTCTTTATACTTGTAGACCTGTAGCTTCTTGTGAAAGATATCATCAATCAAAAACATGAATTTATCAAAATGATCAATAGGAATATAGTATTCTAGCTATAAAACTAAGTTCCTTTATTCAAATTTAAAAAGAAAAAAAAATGGGATTACAATACACTCCTCTCCAACATAAACTAGTCAAGACAACCATAGAACATCTAATAATGATCTGACAACTATTAAACAAACATATCTACCAACCAAAGAAATAGAAAAACCTAAAAAATTTCCATACAACCCAAACCAAGTTCTTACTTGACAAGATATTTTCTAGTGGTGCTAAACAAATACCTTCAAAGTGGCTTGGGATTACAAACTTGAGAAGCATTAACCACTGTTTCATTAAAGGGATGAAAGTAGATAGATTTTCTACAAAATCACTTCTAATATATGCTTTATGTCTCAATGCACTTATCATCCACATCCCTTCCTTACATATATTTGGCAAACTTTAAGGCAGCCAGAGAGGAGCAATTAAAAATTAAAAATATTTTATTGTTTGACATTACACATTTCCTAAAAGAGTCATGAGGTCTACCTTCGTTAGAATTAAGATAAATTACACCTATCCACCTAATAATAAGCCACAAGCACCACACCCAACAACCACTACTCAACTAACCAATTTGAAACCACCATAAAATATCTAGTGCCTTAATTTTTAGAAAATATCACACTTTACGATTAATGTGAATACTTGCATTGTACACCCTAACTTAAATCTGAAATGAGAAGTTAAGTTGGCAATGGGAAGATTAGTACACTCACCATGATCAACTCTAAGAACCCCAAAAACATCATAACGGAATTGATTTATAGGGCTTGAAAGATAAAAAATGGTCATAATTTGACCATGAATTTGGAAGGGGAATTTATAAGGGAATTCAAAGATGCATAAAATTAATGAGGCATAAATTTATAAGCTCCTTCAAAGGGGAATTTTTAAATAGTAGAGCATAACGTGCTTGCATTATAATGTGAGTGTGTTATGGCTTAATTTTTTTAAAAAAAGTTGGCCACCTTTTGGCCCCCTAACTTTTTGCACCTACCCACCTTGGGTATTCCCTAGAACATCATTTGTGGCATTTTCATCATTCACGCTACCTTGGGTATTCCTTGGAACATCATCTATGGCATTGTGATCCAAGTCAATAGATGGTATAGGTTCTGATGTTGTAGTTGCATCTGATGGTCTACAAACATTTCTAAAGTACAACATTATGTTTCTATGTTTTGATGACCTCCCTTCACCGTCCTTAGGAAATATGTTCCTCCTCAACATCTCTCACTAATTAAAGTTGCATAAACAATGTCATTTTTCTTAAGAAGGAACCATATATGATAGAATATAGATCCATGGGTCCTAGATTAAGATGACTCCCTAGTCCTAACTCCTACTCAATATCATTTGTAACAATGAAACCAAATTGGTAGTTTGGCAAAGACATAAATAATCAACATGAATCTTATATTGTTACATAGTAAAGAAATGATCACTTACCTTTCAGTGACTTGCCAATGCCTATAGTTGTAAATTGACTATGATCCGAAATGCATGAAGAGCTCAGATTTGAAAAAAATGTGTAAAATATTAATTAGAGTTTCAAATGCATTTATATCAATCCATATTTGGCAAATATCATGGGATTGTAAAATACTAGGGTAATAATTTAGTGAATCCTACGTACTTGTAAACCAGTACCTATAAATGTTGGGTGAAATGGACCTCAATCAAACATAAATGTTGGGCAAAACAAACCTCAATCAAACATAAATGTTGTAATTTTCTAGGAAACTATGGCCATGATATTAGCATGGAGTTATAATGGTATTGGCAAATTGGTCCTTATACATGGTGAACCATTTAATGCTATTGGCAAATATGAGGGTGAATTAAAACATGCCTCCAAAAATCTAGGTGAATCACTATTAGAACTGCCTAGTATACAATGGCAAAAATACTAATTATAAATGCCTCATAAATAAATTGGTGGCAAATTGAAATGCATTTGACCAAAAATTCAAAAAATTGAAGAAAATTGGACCCCCATTGGTTGCAATGTATTCGCCAAATTGCAATTGATGGATATAAACTATTCATCAATTGGTAAAGATTTGCCACTAGAAAAATCCTTGTCTTGTTTACCTTTTCCCATGTTAGTTTGATCCTTCTCCCTAGCATCCTTTTGAATAGTAGTACATGTGAACTAATCCACTCAGAGTTCCTTCAGCTTATCAATTAGGATCTTGATGCCTTTCACACTATTGTGGATAGTGTATTTGCTAATCTCCATGACCCTCTCCAAGTTTTGTTTAATCTCTTTCATCTCTTTCTCCAATCTAGCAATGCAAGATTCAATGTTGATGAGAGCCAATTATGCTCCATTTTATGCCATATTTTATGCCTTTTCATGCACCTTCATACTCATCCCCGCATTTTATTTCCATTCAACATCTTACCATTTTGCCATCTTAAGCTGATTATGATTTTATATATATATATATATAAGTGATATTTAATAGAGTTTTTGGATAAAAATGTGGAAAATAATCATTGGTTGTCTTTATTAATAAGCATTGTTATTTCAAGCCTTGGTCAATATATTTCATAGCATGTAAATTTTTGGACCAGACTTCCTGTCACATTCTTCACAGGAACTTCTTGTCACATTCTTAATAGTAATACAGCTCGTGCTTATTGGTGCAACTTCCTCTTCTATGTAGTTGACTTCAATTTCACTTGTTTATTTCTCTAGTCATGTGCCAAAGATCAAGACAACTCAACCGCCAACTATTTTTCCTCTCCACATCATTAAATTCAAAGGCTATTATTATACTGTTATATTGTTATGATGGCAGCAAAGTGTGACTATTATATTATTAGCAAATTGGTTTGGGAGAGGCGTGATTATTATATTGTTAAAAGATTAGTTCATTATGTTAAGAAAATATTGGCCACGCAATCATCAAAATTTGTCTTTAACTGGCTGATTTACTTTAGTAGTTGAATTGAAAACAACAAAGCATATTTTTGTTGATGTGTCAAAACTATATAAACACACATATGTAATATCATCTTAGCAAAAAGAAAGGAATAAAATATATTTAATATTATTACCAAAAAGAGACGTTGAAGTGGTGCAGGAGCACCTAACACAAGGTGGCCTCCGTGAGGCATTTAAGTTTATGTTTTGTTTAGGAATCATGTTTCAATTGTAATAAGGTCTTTTTGACCAATGCATATCATTTTTGTTTCTATCTAGACTTAGAACAAACTTTGTAAGTCCCGAGTAATTAGGTTGCATCGTTATTGGTAAGACGGTTGGAATTAGTTAGTTCACTCCCTGTTGCTTGGAATCAGTCTCCTAGCTGCTTAGAGTAGGGTTTGGTATTCCTCTGGTGAGATTATAAACCCCAGAGAAATGAATCAAATGCATATAGATATGATATTGTAATTGAATGTAATTGTATGAATGTAATCGAGCATTGTGAAGGAGAAATCAAACTATTCTGTGTTGTCTATTTGTTTACATTCTCTGTAAATATGAAATTGCATAGCTGTAGATTTCATTTCCCTTCTATGTTTTCGTTGTTGCAAAATGTCGATATGAAGCATTCCACTGATAAGATTTCTATCCAAATCAGTGGAATGGCTTCATTATACAAATATTTGTTTATGTTTCCTATTTTGTTTTCCTATTCGATGGTGTAGAGGACCAAATTGGAGTGTGCATAGTAAATTGCCTAGCATCTCCATGTGTTAGGGTTTGGATTGGAGGAGTTGGAGTTGTTTTAGTGAGATAGAGGCCATCGACGAAGCATTTCTCACTCAGACTGACGAGGATAGTTTGGCCGAAGAGAGGTTCGAGCCATTGAAAGGAAGTCATGGTTTGAGATGCATATCAGAGTGAAAAAGTATATCGTTGTAGTGAACCCTAGCGTGGCTGATAGTATTTGTCATGTTGACAAGTGTGGTCCAAAGGTAACATCGGTGAGATCGGTGTGTTGGCAGAAGAGTTTTCGAGTGTACCGATGGTAGTAAGTCATGTCGATAGTGAGTTCGAAGGTTCAATGGTTTCGACGAGTTCAAAAGTTGATAAGTGTTCGCTTCCATTTTGTACTCCCCATCATATTAGTATCAGAGCTAGAGAAAGGTGTAGGTAGTTGTGTATTTGATTTCTATCACTGAGAAGGGAGATGAAGAGTTTCTTGTGCCATCTAGCTGTGAGAAGGAATAGGATTCTTGTAGTGTGTGGACAGGTGATGATGAGGTCTGTTGTGACCATTCACAAATAGATATTTGGCTAGAAGAGGATGCAGAGTGAGGCCACTATGAGAGAGAGTGGTAGTGCATCTCCAGGATCTGCTGTTGGATGAGAGGAATGGGTCTATGAAGCAGTGTGTAGGATGGATAGCTGATTGAGCATTGTGTTGTAGTCAAATTGAGGATTTGTAGGAGTGTTGGCATTTGGGTGCTATCTGTGAATGTTTATGTTAGATAGAGAGAGCAAAGGAGAGGATAGCAATATGCCTCCAAAAGGGATGAACATTGAAGTGGTCAAGAAATTTAAAGAGATGGAAGAGATGATCAAAACTGGAGTTAGGGAAGCACTCCAAGCAGAATTGAAGGCAATGAGGATAGGAAAAAGGATAGAGGAAGATTCAGATGAAGAAGAAGAGAAAGAGGAAGAAGTAGAGGAACAAGAAGAGGCAAAGATACTGGCTGAACAAAATTAATTTGTGGAAGCCATCAAGGAAATTGGCAAGGACTCTTTGGAGGCTCAGATTGATATTCCCATGTTCAGTGGAAAGATGAATGATAATGAAGTTATGGAGTGGATTGAGGCTATAAACAACTACTTCAAATACAAGGAAGTTCCTGAAAGTAAGAAAGTCAAGTTTGCAAAAACTAAACTCAAAGGTGTTGCACTTACATGGTGGAATTACACCCAAGGAGAAAGGGTAAAGAATGGGAAAAGTATGATCTCTTCATGGAGCAGAATGCTAGAGAAGATCAAGTCCCAGTTCCTTCCATCTCACTATGAGGTGCAGATTTACAGGAAGATGCAAAACCTTAAGCAAAAAGATATGGATGTGGCTACTTACACCGAGGAGTTTCACAAGTACACTCTTCATTATGGGCACATGGAGGATAAAAAAGCCAAGGTAGCAAGGTATCTAAATGGTGTGAGGATCAATATTCAATATGAGATAAGTTTATTTACACCTGAAACTATGGAAAAATGCTTTCAAGTAGCATTAAGAGCTGAAGAGAAGCTGAAGAGGAAAGGTGAGCAGCAAAGTAGAGGAAGAGGTGACAGAAATTTTAGAGGTAGAAGACCTAACCAAAGGCCTAGTGGTGAGTCTAGCCAAGAAGAGCAAGTTGGAGATTCAAGTAGTAGAGGAAACTACTGAGGAAGAAGGCCAAATGACAAATGTGGGACAAATGGATCAGGTAGAGAATCCAAGTTCTCCAACATGAGATGTTATAACTACAATCAGATAGGGCACCCAACTTATAAGTGTCCAGAGAAGGCCTCAACTTCTCATTACAATAAGAGAAGAACCATATTGACTCAAGAGGATGCAGGAAGTGTGACATCTCCTGAAGTGAATTTGACATCAGAAGTGGGAGAAACTCTGATGATCAAGAGGATGTTACTCAAAGCACTAGTGAAGACTAAACCATCACAGAGGAGAGCTCTTTCCAGGATCAATTGCAAAAGCTAGGGTAAGGTATGCAAGGTAGTCATAGATTCTGGTTCAACAGATAATATGGTGTCTAGGGAAATGGTGGATAAATTGAACATAGAAAGGATTCCTCATCAAACTCCTTACAGAGCATCTTGGTTAAGTGATAGTCAATCACTTTTGTTAGATGAGCAAGCATATGTTATTTTTTAGATTGGAGTATATAAGGAGAGAATTTTATGTGACATTTTGCCCATGGAGTGTTGTCACCTACTTTTAGGTAGGCCATGGCAATTTGATAGGCAAGCATTGCATGATGGATATGCTAACACATACACCATCAAGAAGGATGGAAAGACTTTTGTTATGACACCATTGTAGGAGGATAATAAAGCAAAGAAGGAAGCCAAGATCATTTTGGTGGGTAAGAGAGAGTTTGTGCAGATACCTGAAGAAGAGACAAGGAAAGTTGAGGATGTCTTAAGGAGTGGGGTTGCTAAAGGTCCAAATTTGATGCTGATTTCAGTTTTGAATGACAGAGATTAGATGGTGATGTCTGAGATGCATCAGAAGAAGGTAAAAGAACAAGTCTGCAAGAAGCCACAAGTTCATTGGAAAGCAGAAGATGCTATCGTAGTAGGGACCATTGTTTGTCCTCTAGGGCCAATAAGAGTTGAAAGATAATCATATTCTACCATAGCAGTAGTACCAGTAGCATCAACCAAGGTTTTGAATGTAGTTGTTCATGCAGATATGATAGTCAGCAATCATGGTATGCAACATCCAAGTTTGGTTGCAAGCACTCACTCATGGCAATGTGTGAGTAGAGCCTACAATGCTAGGCATGAATTTTTTATTCCATGGAAGCAAGTTGCAGTCCAGAGTTCATGGGAAAGGCATGATGTAGCAAAGGATATAGGTGGTGCCAGATAAGGACTCAACTCATGGGACATGAGTTCTTTTCTAGGTGGGGTGTATGGTGCAGGAGCACCTAACACAAGGTGGCCTCCGTGAGGCATTTAAGTTTATGTTTTGTTGAGGAAATCATGTTTTGGTTATAATAAGGTCTTTTTTACCAATGCATATCATTTCTGTTTGTATCTACACTTAGAACAAACTTTGTAAGTCTCGAGTAATTAGGTTACATCTTTATTGGTAAGATGGTTGGAATTAGTTAGTTTACTCCCAACTACTTGGAATCAGTCTCCCAACGGCTTGGAGTTAGTTTTCTCCCAGTCGCTTGGAGTAGGGTTTGGTATTCCTTTGGCGAGCTTATAAACCCCAAAGAAATTAATCAAATGCATATAGATATGATATTATAATTGAATGCAATTGTGCAAATGTAATCAAGCATTGTGAAGGAGAAATTGAACTGTTCTATGTTGTTTATTTGTTTCCATTCTCTGTAAATACAACATTGCATAGCTATAGATTTCCTTTACCTTCTATATTTTTGTTGTTGCAAAATGTTGATATCAAGCATTCCACTGATAAGATTTCTATTGAAATCAGTGGAATGGCTTCATTATACAAATATTTGTTTGTGTTTCCTATTTTGTTTTCCTATTCGGCGGCACAGAGGACCAAATTGGAGTGTGCACAGTAAATTACCTAGCATCTCCATGTGTTAGGGTTTGGATTGGAGTAGTTGGAGTTGTTTCGGTGAGACAGAGGCCATCGATGAAGCATTTCTCACTCAGACTAATGAGGATAGTCTTGCCAAAGAGAGGTTTCACCCATTGAAAGGAAGTCATGGTCTGAGGTGCATATTGGAGTGACAAAGTATATCAGTTTAGTGAACCCTAGCGTGGACAATAGTATTTGTCATGCCAACGAGTGTGGTCCGAAGGTAACATCGGTGAGATTGGTGTGTCAGAGAAAGAGTTTTCGAATGTGCCAACGGTATTAAGTCCTAACGATAGTGAGTTCGAAGGTTCAATGGTTTTGACAGGTTTAAAAGTTGATAAGTGTTCGCTTCCACTATGTGCTCCCCATCATGAGGTTTCCTTCAGAAATTATGTGAGTTCTATATCCATTGGGTGATTGGGAGGAAGGGCATCCACTCTTCAACTGATGATGGACTATAAATATTGTATTTTCTATAGTTTATGTTTGTGTGTTTTGATTTCAATCCATCATGTTTTGCATTATTACATTTCTATGTTTGGTATGTGTTAATACTTTTCATGTATTAATAATCTACATTTTATTTCTGTGCTACAGAGTTAATTGCTACGACTTTCATTTCTATTATTAAATTTCTATTTCAAAATTTATTGTTTCTGAATAGTTCCTGCTGCCATAATAAGAATAGATAGCTTCTGTCACCATGAAATGATAGTTCCTATCACCAGAATTATTTTGATTTGTTATAAGTTTAGGTTGCATTCATAACCACTCATCTCACAACTATCAACCCTTGTACAGAATGTCACAATACCTTTCATGAGCTTATGATCCCCAGATTGACATTTAGACTGAGTTGAATTTAGTTTATTATTTAGCCCAGTTTTGGCCTATAAAAAGTCATGACTAAAATTACTCAAATCTCTTTCCATCTGTTCCATCTTTGGAATAGAATCCCAACTAATCTAAATCTCCATATCTAGCTTATCATCAATCTCTACTGTACTTCTCATTTTCTCCTGTATAGCACTAAATTTGATATTAATTATATTAATATTAATGAAGAACTACTTGGTCATCCAATGATGACTAGCAACAACATCCCTAACCAAACCTAAAACCTTCAACAACTCCTATTTGTTAGCATCTTTATAGATCAAGAAAGAGAACTCTTTGGGGATATTACAAGTGGGGTCAGGAATAACAAGAAAAGGAATAAGAATTCCTGGTTCTTTAGTGACAAATCCCTTGGTCTTCTTAGGATTTCCCCATGGATCCCCATCCATCCCCTCCTAAACATACACCTTACTCTTACCATTTTCCTTCCTTTTGACCTGCTCCCAAACAACCACCCCAATAGTGTTCAGGGTCAAGATGCCCAAAGTTTCTTTACCACTCCTCCTCTAAGAACCCACATCCTTCTTCTTATCCTTCTCACTCTCCTCACCAGAGTGAAACCCAATAGACCAAGAACCCTCTCCTCATTTCTCTATTCCTTGGGAATTCCCTTAACCCCACTTCTTTTCCTTTTTCTAGAGTACTCTGCCTCCTCTTCCTGAGAAGAATGGGGTTTAAACAAGGCTTCCACTGAGTCCTCCTCCTCAACCCACTTACAATCATTTTTCACCCACCCCCTCTCCCCCCCCCATCACAAAGTTAGTAGAATCATAGTAGTCCACAATGAGGGTTTTACCTTTCTTCTTTGATTTACCCTTAATCTTTAAGTTGGGAGCTTGATATTTCACATACTCCATAATCAAGAGAATCAACCCTTCATGAAGAACAGGGAGCTTGGGATTCCTTATATTTTCCTTAATGGCATAATCCAAAGAAGATAACAAGTTTCTCCTCATTGTGAATCACCTATTTAGGTTGCATTACTTTGTGTGGGACTCATAGTGCTTCTGTAGTGGATCTAGGTTAGATTAACTTCACATTTGACACATTGAATAGCAGAACCCAAGTGTATTCATAGTGGAGACTTCACTCAATCAAAGCTATTATATTGAGAAGTAATTTTCCCATCACACATCCTTTGTGTTGATGCTAATAGAATATAGTTCATAGTTTGTTGCTTTCTTGGCACCCTCAGGTTTGTCAAATAGAGGACTGAAATGTGCAAAATTTATTTCCTACTTGACTAGGCTAAACCTTGTTCCTACTCTCTTAGTTGTTCATGTAGAAAAATATTATCCTACCTCTTTTACTCTTTCTTTTGTGCCTCTATTTAAACTTGTATTTTTTGTTGGTAGAGGGTAGAGCCTCTCATTATATTTAGACTTGAAGGTAACTAGGTAGTACTTGGGGAACCAACTACTTACAACTAAAAGAGGGCAACTAGGTAAAACTAAAGCCATTTCTGAAGAAGTGTTTATTACTTATCCAAATTACTTCTAGATGAAGTGTTCAACAACAAATCTAACTAGAATTTTATCCTTAAAAAATTCCAAAATATTCAAGACAAAAATTGAGGAGATATATGAGTGTACTCTATTACAAATTTTTACTTCCAAAATTCTAAGACAATAATCACCTTTAATTCATTTTCCATAGTCTCATTATATATATCACAAATACAATCACCAATTGATAATCTTAGATGGGGTTGTGAAATGCCAAGACCCTAGCCCATGACCTTTCATAAAACTCCAACTTAACATTTTCCTTTGGAAACCTAGCATAGGCCACAACATATAAAATATTTCAAGGACCAATTTTCCAACTTATTAGTTTATGATGTCAATTTTAGATTCGAACCCATTCCAATTATTTAAATCATTACAAAATATGATTCTTCATTTGTGTTAGTGGAAAAATTTGCTAGGAAGTGATAGTCCCATTAGCCTCCCTAAAGAAATGACTTGTGAAATAATAACTTAGCGAAATTCAACATGGGCCAAACTAGACTTAAAATAATTACCAACATTCACTATTTGGAGCCATGGTTTTTGATAGCATTAATAATTTCACCATTGAATCCCTTCTAATATGCAATACTTTTATACTATTTTTATGGAATCCTTAAGACTTAAAAGAAAATAATGTGTTTCAACTTCAATATTAGTGCAATTTGAAGTTCTTTTATTCCACCACAAACTAGTCTACCAACATGATCTAATTATGCAACCAACTCCAAAGAGACCTAGATTGCCTCTTGATGCACCATCATAATTTATCTTTAAGACATTGATGAGAGGATGAATTGAGCTAGACATCAACTTTCTTGTCTCACTAGATTTATCTTTACTAGCCCCATTAATGAGGGATCTTGATATACTAATATTAACTTACTATTTATAGTAGGTTGTATTTCCATGTAATTCTTAGTTATGAGACAACATAGACCAAGCCCTAAATGTGTGAAATAAGTATAAATTGATTGTAATATCCATACTAACCTATCCAAATAATTTGAAATATAAATACAAAGTAGTCTATTTTTTTGAAATATACATACAAATTAGTTCAAATTATTTCAAATAAGACCAAATTAATTAGAATAAACAAAAATCAAAATATCTATAATATTAATCTATAATTTTTTTTATATGAACTAGTATCAAATCAAAATTATTTAAAATGAATCCAAATTTACTGTACTATATAATAATAACATCCTACTTATTTTTATTTGAAATAAAAGTCTCTTAGTCCAAAAAGTAGAGCATAATATTTGAAATAGTCCTTATTATTATAAAACATTATCTACTCTCTCTCAACAACATTTCAAATCATTAAAAAATACAATGGACCTAAATATATAATGAATGATTCTGATACATCACCCATCTGAGTATCATCTAAATGTAATGCATGAGGTTAGTATTGTTCAAATTAGCTACATTCTATATAAGATATATATTTTTAATAGTTTTTGATAATATTTAAACGGATAACAAAGGTCCCTACTCTTACAAAAATCAAAAGGAAAAATCAGAATTGACTCCAAGAAAGGAATCAACACAAGCAACATATACTAAAAAGAAAAACTAACAATAACATAAATAGTAGAGAACATGAAAGCCAATAGAGCACAAAGAGCCAACTACAAGATCACAACTAAGTCTTGGGAGAGTGGGCTAGGCCATGGAAAGTTGACACCACATCCCTTTCTTCATAAATGAAATGAAACTTAGCATACAGAGAATCCGTGTCAACACTAGAATCATTAGAAATATTCTTCCCCTTCTTTGATTTGCCTCTATCCTTCTCTTGATATAGGAGATTAAGAATGGTAGTAGTGAATTTAAGACTATCCTTGCTCAAATTTATCACAGTGCTCATGGAATCCTCCAATTCTCTATACTTCCTTTTGATTTCTACCAATCCTTCTTTAAGAACATCAATCTTTTTTTTGTTGATATAACATATGGTGCAGGGAGCTCTATACTAGTTGTTCACACAACTCTTCATGTTATTTTTATCCTCCTTGGGGTTAGACTTAGGGATCTAGACATTTCTAGCATTTTACTTTTCACCCCTTTCTACCTTTTTATTATCCACATTATTCTGATTGCACACTGGTTGCTTAACTCTTTTATTCTATGATTTCTTCACCCCCTCAAAATCTTTAGGGGAATCATGGGAGGAATCATCCAAGAGTTATCCTCACTTTTTCCCATGGACAATTCAATTCTCTCATAGTCTACAATCTCCTCTTTAGAAGCACTTGGCTCATAAGGATTGTCCTCCTCCTCACTGGACAACACTATGTTTCCTCCTTTGACCAGTGGCTTAGCCCTATCTTTTAACTTTAAGATAGAAGGTCTAGAAGACCTTCTATCCCCTATAGGGTTGTCACTCACCAGATTGTTGCCTTCTTCAATTTTACCAATAGACTTCTTCAACCCCCCCAAAATAGGGTTGGAAGTAAAAATAGATGGTTGATTGATTTTTTATTTTGAATTTTTTCTTCTTTTTTCTCATGAGTTTCTATGGAAGGGGAAATATTTTTCTTCTTTGCATTAGGGCTAACCACATCAAGAGCATGCAAAACAACAATGTTGGTAGAATTACTTTTTTTTTAAATGCACCTGGTAAACTTTTTAACGTGATCGGCAACACTGGTGTGACACGCCCTCCAGCTCCATGTGAATGCTTTTGCCTGGAGCAATGAATCGGTGAGGCCACAACACAGGGGACCTCATCTCCTAGAAAGAACACTTCAAACCTGTGAGCTGGTTAGCCCAATGAGGGTTTGAACTTTGGTGGCTGCCACTACAATTGAGCGACCTAACCACTGAACCATGCCCTTATCGGCAATGTTGGGAGAATTAATTAGGTATAATTGGTATAAACATAATATTAGCCTCTGATGCAGGGGAATACCAATCTTATTGCATAAAACCTCTTTCAAAACATTGTCAAGCAATGTGAACAAGTAGTAAGGAAATATTATATGGTGGTTATGGTGCAAGTGGTTTAAGCAACAGAAATGGTAGATGAATACACATCAGAATCTTCCCTCCAAAGTAATATACTTTATCAGATACAAAGTTATCTCATTCCACAATTTGGGGAGGTTTACTCCTCTATACCTATTTTGATTTTACTAATTGTCTAGTAGTTTTGTGATGTTTTGTCAAGGTTCAACTATATAATTTTTTTGTCAAACTCATTGACCCATATTTCAAGAGTAGTGCTCAAAAGAAGCCATATTTTATGAATATGAATGGACCAAATGCTTCACCTATGTGAGAATTAATGTAGAAGCAACATGAGAACTAAATGGACTATTAATGCTGATGAAAAATGATTCTTATAAAACACTATTGATAAAACTATGGATCAATAAATTTTACTTAAAATATATACATCCGCTCTGATTTGTGATCAAGGGGTTTGAGTTTTTTGACTGATAAAATTATTAAAGTCAAAACATGCAACCAATTGCTTTCAAGAAGGAGAACTCATCATTACAAACTTACAAAAATCCATACTCCTCAAATTATGAGTAGAGTAACAACATTGCAATGGGGAACGAACAATGAGAAGGTTCTAGGTTTAGGGATTCAACTAATTACTAGGAAAATGACATATCAAATCCAAAATAACCTACAAAAGAAACATTAACAACAAATATATCTAGGGTTTGTGGTATTTGCAATATCAATTCCATTGCTTGGCCGACCCATAATGTGGCTCAAAGAAGCAACCCAACAAGTTGGAGGAGATTCTACTAATGAAGACAACATGGAAGCTCTATATCCTGATAATCCCAAACTCACTCCACTAGATAAAAATCTACAAGGAGAATGCAGCATAGAGGACACTACTACTAAACAATAACTAGAGGATGAAGAAATCATCCAAGACAAAGAGACTTCAGAGGAAAACCATGAAGCAAAAGGTAAAGTTAGATAGAATTTTAGTTACCAGATGATGTTATTGATTACATAGCTAAATTTCAAGCACACACAGTTATTCTCTTTTTCTAAGAGGAGCTCCCATAGAATTTATTTCTATAAATGGGCCAAAATAAATTAGAAAAATAGGTGATGAGAGATAGAAAACATTAGAGGATTGGATAAAGGCTATGTTTCCTACATGTTTAATGTGGTAGATCATGCCCAAGTTGTTTTAGACTATGACATGTGGGTTATCTTTGGTCAAGTTTGTTACCTCCAGGCCTAGAATTTTGAGTTCCACCCTGAAGGCCCCTCTCAATCACAATACCCCATGTGGATTGAATTCTCATATCTCAATATAGCATTCTGACCTTTTTTAAAGGATATTGTCGCTTAATTGGGTAGAGTCATTGGTGCACCACCATAGTAAGAGGGTTCACAGAATGAACTGTCCAGACCATGCAGCAAGAGTAAACACAATGGAAACAACTCAAAGAAATGAAGCGAATGCAGATTTAGTCATTCAATATATCATAGAATTCAAATACAATCTAGTCGGCAACATGTGGGATTACAACTAGGCTCAAAGGCCTGATTACATACATGTGCCAGATGAAGCTTTGAAGTCCTCTTCACACAAATCTAAACTATTAGCTATCAATATGTTATGAATTCCTTTCCTAAGGATCTATTACATCTTTATATATCATTTTGGGACCAATAGATTCCTCCGCATTGGGCAAGGAAGGTCACAAACTCCAATGAAGAGTTGTAATGTGTTCAAGATAGGTTGGACCTAAATGCATAGAACACTTCGACAAATGAATGGAATCATGTGCGGACCTACGAGAAGGGTCAACTATGAACCAAGGAAAATTGAATGATGTGTCATTAGGATCCACAAGTCAAGTAATGATTTGTAAGCTTTCTCCTTTAGCTGATTACCATAGACTGTCAGGATGCTCTGCTCTGAGAAAATAGTTGATCTTCTAATAGAGATATATTTTTGGCAACTGATCCAAATGCTCTAAATTATTGATATGATGTAGATGAATGAATGTAGATGCTAAGTCTAGATCTGTAAGATGTGAAATGCCAAAAATGGACCACAAGCTGAAACTGCTTTTGACTGAACTGCCTGAACTAAACTAGAAAGGGAAAGAACTGAAATGCAAACAAACTGAAATGCAAATGTTTTTGGTTGATGCAAGATTGCTCTTGAACTAGGGATGCTCCTACATCAGATATTCAAGGTTGTTGAAAAAGTGAGTCCCTCAATTTGCTAGGGCTGGGGAAGAACCAAGGCAGGCCACCTCAGCTTGAGAAATCTAAGATGAGTCTTCTTCTAGTCTGCCTTTCCACTTCACAAGATATTCTCTATATTGTCTTCCTCTGGTGTTACGTCTAACTCTACTGTCCAAAATGTCTTCAATCTATTCTGATGCTTGTTGTGGTAACTGCTTCTTCAATTCGTCTGTCATGCTGTCACTGAACTCTATGTCATGATACTGATATAGATTTGTAATGTTGAAAATAGGTGATATACCCAATGTCTTCGGTAGCTCTACTTCATATGCATTACCTGAATAAAATTTCTTGAGTATCTTACAAGGTCCAAACTTCTTCATCTTCAACTTGTTATATGTCCCAATTAGAAATCTCTCTTTTCTCAAGTATACCATCACTTCATCTCCCACTTCAAATTCCTTATGTCTTCTCTTCTCATCTGCCTTTTCCTTGTACTTACTGTTCATGTTCACCAAATGTTTCTACACCTAATTATGCATTGTCTTCATATGATCTGTAAAGTCTTCTGCTTCCACACTTCTCTTTTTCTCTGTACTGATGTCCCTCAATTCTGCAACTCCTCTAGGATTCACTCCGGTAACAATCTCAAAAGGTGTTCTTCTGGTACTCCTATTTACTAAATTATTGTATGCAAACTCTGCTTGTGAAAGAATCAAGTCCCAACTTCCAATTTTCTCTCCAACCAAACATCTCAACAAGTTTCACAAACTCCTATTCACTACCTCTGTCTTTCCATCTGTCTGTGGATGAAAAGTTGAACTGAACTTCAAATCTATCTTCATCTTCTTCCAAAGTGTTTTCCAAAAGTATCCAACAAACTTTGTATCTTTGTCTAAAACTATACTATTAGGTAATCCATGCAATCTCACAATCTCCTTGAAAAATAGGTCAGCTAAATGCACTACATCAGTTGTCTTCTTACAAGGTATGAAATAAGCCATCTTTGAAAATTGGTCAACCACTACAAATATTGAATCATGTCCTCTCTATGTCTAGGCAATCCCATTACAAAATCTATGCTTATGTCTTCCCAAGCTCTCTCCAGTATTGTCAAAGGTTTATACAATCTAGTGTTCTGACTACTCCCTTTTGTAACTTGACAAACTCTACAACTCTGCACAAATCTCTGAATATCCTTATGTATCTAAGGCCAAAAGTAGTTTTCACCTACCAAAGCCACTGTCTTATCAATGCGAAAGTGTCCTGCCATTCCTCCACTATGTTTCTCCTTGATCAAGTTTTCTCTAATTGAACTTCTAGGTATGCACAACTGACTTCCTTTAAACAACATATATTCTAAAATAAAATAATCCAACCACTTACTCCTATCTTTTACAATAGGTTCCTTACATGCTTTCCAAGGTTCTGCAAAATCTGTGTCTCCCTCATACATGTTCTTTAATTCATCAAAACTCAACACTTCAACTCTCATCTCTGTCAACAAGTTTCTTCTTCTAATCAATGCATCATCAACTTTGTTTGATTTTCCACTCCTATGCTTCAACACAAAAGTATAACTCTACATGAACTCTACCCATCTCATATGTCTCTGATTCAACTTACCTTGACTATTCAAATATTGCAAAGCTTGATGATCTGTATACAACACAAATTCTTTAGGCAACAAATAATGTCTCCACTTCTTCAAGGCTTGAATTATGGAATAGAACTCCTAATCATAAACTGAATATCTTCTCCTTCCATCATTCAACTTCTCATTGAGATATGCTATAGGTCTACCTTCTTGACTTAACACTACTCCAATTGCATTTCCACTTGCATCATAATCAACTTGAAATACCTTATTGAAATGTGTAATACCAAAATAGGTTGGCCTGTCACTTTCTACTTTAACAACTCAAAACTTTTATCTGCTCCAGATGTCCACTTAAAGTCTTTTCTATCAACTCTCATTGTCTTTGTCCTAGGGTTACAAACTCAATTGAAATTTATGATGAACTTTTGGTAGAAACTAGCCAATCCATGAAATGATCTAACTTCTCCAATGCTCTCTAGTGTAGTCCATTCAACAATTGCTTGCACTTTCTCAAGATCCATCTTCAATCCTTCCATAGAAATCACAAATCCCAAATATACCAACTCTTCCTTCATGAAACTACACTTCTTGATATTTATCAACAATTTCTCTTCTCTTAGTCTCTGCAAAACTTGTCTAATATGCCACAAATGTTCTTCCTTTGTCTTACTACAAATTAGAATATCATCCAAGTATACAATCACAAACTTACCAAAGAATTTCTTCAAAACTTCATTCATCAACCTCATGAAAGTACTCGGTGCATTTGTCAGTCTAAAAGGCATCACTAACCACTCATACAATCCTTCATTTGTCTTAAAATAAGTCTTCCATTCATCACCTTCTTTGATCCTAATCTAATGGTATCCACTTTTCAAATCTATCTTTGTGAAATATCTTGCTCCACTCAAACAATCCATGATATCATCCATCCTAGGTAAAGGGAATCTATACTTAACTATGATCTTGTTTATTGCTCTAGAATCAGTACACATTCTCCATTCTCCATCTTTCTTAGGTGCAAGCACTACAAGTACTGCACAAGGACTCAAACTTTCTTATATCAAACCTTTCCTCAACAACTCCTATCTCTATCTATTCAATTCTTCATTCTCTGTCGGTGTCATTCTATGTGCTACTTTGTTAGGCAAACTTTCTCCCAGTATAAGATCCATGTGATGACTGATACTCCTTATAGGTGGTAATCTTTTAGGTACATTATCTGATATAATGTCTTCATACTCTATTAGCAACTCTCTTATCTCCTTGGGTTGTGTCTCTTCAGTTTCTTTCTTCACTTTTTGAGGGTTCTTAGGAATCAAGGCATAACACATATTCTCATGTCCCAAACCATCCAGAAATTTCCTTCCATCTATCAAATAGATTCTAGCATTCGCACATACTTCACTCTTAGGATCATCCTCCAAAGGAATTAAAGTGATTCTCTTTCCATTTGTTGTTATAGTATATGTATTATTTCTTCCATCATGTATAACGTTTCTATCATACTGCCAAGGTCTACCCAATAAGATGTGACAAACATCCATAGGCATAATATTGCAAAGACTTCATCATGATAAGATCCAATATGAAATTTCACCAAACATTGTTCACTCACTAGTACCTTATGATCATCCTTAATCCATGCTATCTGATAGGGCTTAGGGTGCTTCAATCTTTCCAAATTTAGCTTAGTCACCATCTCCTCTGAAACTAGATTATATGAACTACCACTATCAATCACAACTTTACAACATTTATCTCCTAATTTGCATCTGGTTCTAAACAAACTCTTCCTCTATGGAGGTTCTTCATTTGTCTCTACTTGAAATTGTGCTCTCCTCATCACCAATGATTCTCCTTTCTTCGTTTTTCCAATAGATCTCGGTGATCCAATAGGTTCTTCTTCAACATAGGCAGCTCTTCCACTGTTCTCTGTCCTCTTACTTGTACTACCTTGATTACACTCAAATGATCTATGTCCTTCACCTCCATAGTTGAAACAAGTACCTCTGAATATTCTCTTGTCAAATCCTCTACCTTCTCTTTCATATCCCTCATTTTGTTATGCACTAGGGCTTCCTCTCCAGTAAAAATTTCTATCATCTCTCCAGTAAGCATTGTTATCTCTGTCATGCTTCTTCAACATGTTATCCAACTTGTTCTCCTCCACAAATGATCTAACATATCTGGAAAATGTTCTTCCTCTCTAAAATTTACCTCCTCTACCTCTCTATCTCTGATCATGCCTCTTATTCAGCTTCTCCTCAACTTTTAGGGCAAACTAATATGCTTCTTCCAAAGATGCCATCCTTACCAAGCTTAGTTTGTCTTGAATGTTCAATCTTACTCCATTGATGTATCTATCCACTTTCTCCCTATTTGCTTCACTATGTCCTATCCTTATGATCATTTTATGAAATTATTCAATGTACTCCTTCACAAATTTCTCCTTTTGTCTCAGGTTTTGCAATCTCTTCAATAGTTCCAACTCATAGTCAGCAGGTATAAACTGATTCTTCAACTTTGTAACCATCCTGTCCCACTTTGTAATCTTTTCCTTCCCCCTTCTATTTCTTTCCAACTAAACTTATTTCCAGCATAAAGCAGCATGTCCTTTCAACTTTGTCTTTGCAAATTTCACCTTTTCTAGATCTTCAATTTCCTCATATTCAAAGTATTCTTCCATGTCATTTATTCAGTCAATCAATTCTTTAGAGTTCAAATTACCAATATAGTTTAGCAGATCAACTCTAGATCTCTTTCCAATCTTTGAAATAGCTCGCAACATCTTCACCCAATCTGATTCTTCCTCTTCATGACCTTCTAGGGTTTCACCAGTTTATTTAGTAGATTGAAATTCTTCTTCATCATCACTTTCAACATTAGGTCTAGGTGTCAACCCTCTTCGCCTATCTTCCTCAACAATATCCAAATGGATTCACATTATTCTCATCAATTCCATCATCTCATCCATTCTAGTATCCATTGTACCAACAACAACAACTCTCCTCGGTGGCATTCTTCCTAGGATCAAGTGCAAATTGCCTCAGGTTTGACAATTGGGCTACAAGGTGACAATTGCCTCACAAGTGGTGATCAGTTGCAACAAAAGTAACCTACCTCAATTCAGCAATCTGTCCACAGCAAGATCTTATGGAATTCCTTTGCTAACTTTTCTCAATTCACTCACAAAGATTCAAACTTTCACTCTGATACCACTTGGTGCAATCATGGTAGGAGGGTTCACAGAATGAACTATCCAGACCATGCAGCAAGAGTAAACACAACAAAAACAACTCAAAGAAATGAAGAAAATGTAGATTCAATCATTCAGTATATCATATAATTCAAATACAATCTAGCTGGCAACATGCGGGCTTACACATGTGCTCAAAGGCCTGATTACATACATGCGCAAGATGAAGCTTTGAAGTCCACTTCGCACAAATCTAAACTATCAGCTATCACTATGTTATGAACTCCTTTCCTAAGGATCTATTACATCTTTATATATCATTTTCAGACCAATAAATTCCTCTACGTTGGCCAAGGAAGGTCACAAACTCTAAGGAAGAGTTGTAACATGTTCAAGATACGTCAAACCTAAATGCATAGAACACTTCCTCAAATTAATGGAATCATGTGTGGAACTATGGGAAGGGTCAGCCATGAACCAAGGAGCATTTAATTATGTGTCATTAGGATCTACAAGTCAAGGAATGATCTGCAAGCCTTCTCCTTTAGCTAATTACCATAGACTATTAGGATGCTCTGCTATGCAAGAACAATTAATCTTCTAATAGTGATATCTTTCTGGTAATTGATCCAAATGCTTTGAATTCTTGATATGATGTAGATGAATCAATGTAGATGCTAAGTCTAGATCTCTAAGATGTGAAATGCCAAAACCATACCACAAGATGAAACTACTTCTGACTGTACTGCCTGAACTGAACTAGAAAGGGAAAGAACTGAAATGCAAACAAACTGAAATGTAAATGTTTTTTTGTTGATGCAAGATTGCTCCTAAACCAGGGATGCTCCTGCATCAATCATTTGCTGTAAGCATAACTCAAACAAATTTTCTGGCCTAAGAGTTCATCCTAAGGCATGTGTGGAAATTTATTTAAATAAGCCTCTGCTAGAGAATGTTAAACTGATTAGCCCAGGTTTTGAAATATAACAACCAATAGTCTATCTCAATAAACCAAATGAATGTTTCTACTATCACAAGGAAGGACATCTAATCCGTGACTACCTCATTAAAAGAACAAGTTCACTCAACCCACCTCATTTTCACCCTCTTCATTACCTCCTTTGAAAACCCTGCTCAATCTTCTCCTCCCTCAAAGATTCT
The DNA here is from genome assembly GCA_027924645.1 of Cunninghamia lanceolata. Classification (NCBI taxonomy): domain Eukaryota; kingdom Viridiplantae; phylum Streptophyta; class Pinopsida; order Cupressales; family Cupressaceae; genus Cunninghamia; species Cunninghamia lanceolata. The sequence goes on along the minus strand of BSBN01000382.1, from coordinate 12,050,704 downwards.
TTCATCCCCTACATCCCTCCCATTTACAAATACCCCTACTATTCTTTCCTAGCCTATTTTTTCTTTCAACACCCCTCAAACTTGTTATCAATTAGATATGCACCCTATACTAAGCTTATAGAAGACTTAGCTATCTGTTGACACATGGAAACACTCTCAGGATGTGGGTTTCCTATAGCGAGAGTGAATCTCCAGAGTGAGATGGTCCTCCTTAAGATTTTTTCTAATCTAATGACTTGTTTGAGAAAAGGGATGAGAGTAGTATACTAAAATAAATAACTGAAATGAATCTCTAAGGTAATGTACCAACACTCAACTCCTATCAAATCTTACTCACAATCAGACTATAGAACTTTAATCTTCACAACACTAGATTCTACCTAATTCAAAAATATTTTGTATGAAGGTTTAATAAAAAAATGACATGCAAGATGAATCAAACAAAATAATTGCATAACTATTACAAAACAAAGACAAAATAGAGGATAAATACTTATCACAGTGTAATATCAAATCAATTTTGCAAAAAGTAGATGCAAAAGTGAAGGAAAAATGTTGCTCTATAAACTGAAGGAATAATGAATACATAGATTGAATACAACACTCTTAGTGTGAGAGGAAGACTCTAATATCCTAAACTCTGATATCTACTCTATTATGCCAAACTGCAATTGGAACTCTCTAAAAAGAAGTATATCTCTACCATATATCTTGTGAAAAATCTCCCCCAAAAGAAAACTGGAAAAAAGATCCTAATAATAGACATCCAAGTCCATTTTTGAGCTCCTCAGAAAAGACAAAAATAAAGCTCTCAAAATTTCTCCAAACTATGAAAGCAAAGTGCGAAAAGATTCTCTCATGTGGCCTAGGACCAAAAATCTGCTTTATCTGCACATGTAACCTCAGTTTTGTCGATTTCTGACTCAAAATAAAACAAATCAAGGAAGAGATATTTTCTTTGTTTTATTAGTTTTAACTTCCTAAAAATAGTTTCATTTTTAAATAAATTTATAAATTATTTCTTTAAAACAAACTTTACAATGCTTGTAGTTTTAAACTATACCCCTATCCGATTTGATTTTGCAAAAATAATAACATATGGCCTATGATTTTGCCAAATATTTACAAAGCATGTCTACTGATTTTTCTATAAAAAATCATAAAAAATATGAAGGGAATTACATATTATTTGCAAATATAAAAGCTTGGTGGGTGTATCTCCATATGACCTGTCTTTGCATCACATAATGCATATGGACTTGCCTCATATTCAAAAGAAAGGTTTGCATATTATCATAAGGGCATGAGCTCCATCTCCATTGGGTCTAAGGCACATAGCATATTCTCAAGGTGACCAAGCAAGTTTTTGAGGTATCAAATGTTTTGAGGGAACCATTGAGGCTCGATCTCACCCTAATTCAGGGAGCTTAGGCATTGTGCAATATAAACTTAACACCACAAAGGTATTAGTTTGTGCCTCAAAAAAAGACATGAATGTGATAAAATTCCTAGTTTTGAAATAGGGCAAAGGTAAACCCTAAGACAAAACAAGTTTTTCCCTATTCTTCGAGCTCATTTGTAAAACACATTTTTGGTGAAAAAAAGGGGTTCTCTGCAGCCGCCTTCAAACCCTAGGCTTTAAAGTTGAAACTTGGACATTTCTAGCATTTCTGAGCATGATTTTGGTCGATTCTTACTAGATAACATATGGATTTTGAAGGTATGTTTCTATTTGATGCACATTTGGTTGTCTTTTTTACTTTCTTTAAATTTTTGAGATAGAATAGCTTCAACAGCCATGGCCATGACATTTTTTTGATGGATTTATTTGCATTTGTTTTCACTGTCATTTTGTGGCTACATGGCTAACTGCATTGCATTATTTGAGAGGAAGATGAAGCCAAAACTTGCTATCATTATTTATTTTCTCCAAGAAAGGTAACACTTTCTATCTATCATTGTATGTTTCATTATTTCTATGGCATTCCGTAGCTTTTGTGGTCAAAATTCATGGCCATATTCTCTTTATCTTGTAGCTTTCTTATTCAATACAAAATGAAATGGGTTGTTGAACCTTTAAGGAAAGATTGCATATTTTGCAAAGACTTAGCATAACAACAATCTCTAGTGCAATCTTTACATTTTATCATAGTTTGAATCTTCAATCACGGTTCTATATCTATGAATGAAACCCATGTAATAACATTCTATGGAAAATGTACTTCTATTTTTGTATCTATCCCTTCAAGAGGCCGCTACTGGTTGTATGCATTTGTGTTAAAAAATATATCAAGACTCCTCTGTGTGGCCACGGCTGTAGTATTGTCTCTGAACACTTTGTTTCAGAGTTGAAACCCTAATGCATTATCTTGTCATGAAAAGAAGTATGCACTCCAAACTGAAAATGCAGCTGTAGATGTGATTTCGAAAGCTTTCATTTTTATTCTGTAACTGTATTGAAATCCTTCTCCTTTTGAGGGTTTGCCTCTGCGTGGCCATGGCTTATCTTGTCTTTCTGAGTATCACATGCTTGAAATATTTCTTTCCTCTCTTGATATTTTGTATTTTCTCTTAAAACCCTAAGTGGGCTTGAGCAAAAATTATTTCATCATCTCCTTCTGACAGACCTCGGCCACCATGGTTTCATAGTTTAGCATGTTTAAGTAAACTCACATCATTCAAATAGCGCATGCTCAAAATACTTCATTTCTGTATCTGCATCATTTGTTTGTTATTTGAAAATAGATATTGCTCAATATGATGAAGAAACCCCTCTGTATGATGACACATTTGATGGAAACACATTCATATCTCTGTTGGTCTGAGACTTATTTGTTTGTATAAGTTGAATCTTCCTTCAACATGCTTGCCCTATAATCATATGATGCAATCTTCATTCTATTTCATTCACTGTGGCTTTCTTAGTTGTGTCATACATCATCAACCACATATGGTTTCATACTTAGCTATGATATGGTATTTTTCATTTGACTATTATGTAATTGTGAAAACCTCCATTGATGAAACCTGTATATCATTTGATTACTACAGATGACCCTGCAACATGCACTTGATGTTTCAAATAAAAGCGTATGCATATCTTATTGAATGATGAAACTCGTGTAGAAAAAATATCTGTTGTTTCATACTCTGTAGCTTGAATGGATTGAAAAGACACAGTTCTTTCAAATCTATGGCTCATAAGTAAAATTTGTTGGATCATTGCATGGCTATCCTTTACAAGATGAAATACTGTCGATACATATTTGATTACACACTTAAAATCTTCTTATGTTGGCATTGTATTCCATCTGTCCTTTCTATAGGAAGGCACTTTTCCTTTACTGTAGCATAGCCAAATGTGATACAATGATGATTGTATTAGTTGAATGTCCTTTTGCTACATGATAAAGATGTTCATCACTTCTGCATAGAAGCTGATATACTTTGACACTATCCATTTGATCTGCAATATATAATTTTTTTATCTATTCCATATATGCATTTTTTGACATGACTACTCTTTGACTTGGCATTGATTAGATGTTGCAGTCTTTAGATGGGTTCTGAGCTTATCACATACATTGAACTTTACTTGTCATTTTATATATGCAAAAGAACTCTAGGTTCATTTGTTCATATTGAGTTGATCTCTTTAGTCTATCTCATATGTATATATCTGCTACTCATGTTATCATGTGGCTAAAACAATCATAATTCATTAAAAGATGTTATCCATTGGCAACTATTTGACATACAAATGGTGGAAATGTACTTGATGTTCTTAATGTCTCTACTGCATACAAATACCATGGAAGATACATAGATGAAATACCTGTGAACTCCATTTCCTCAATGGCAGTTGAAGCAATGATGATAGTTGTTTTATGCATTGAATGTTGTCCTAGAATGAGTTTAGTTTACTCTTATGATTCCATTTCATTCTTCGAACTGTAGTCATGAGTGTATCATGTTCTTGACACCAATGTATCTAATTGCTCTCGAATCCTTCAGTTTGTCATTCAATTAAACAATATGAGTAATGATCTCTCTTTTCCATTCTATCCCCTTCGAGATTAAGGGGAGCAACATGTTGGGCTCAACCCTTGTGGGAGCCCTCTTGACACCACATGTTGATATGTCTTCAATCAGCTACTTGATTTGTCCTATACCTACACATGAAACAAACATATTAGATAAAATCAATAAAGTTCAATGATTGTTTCCTTTTCAGTTCCTCTTGCATTTGAATGATGTTCATTTGATTAGTGCATTATAGGCAATGTGTTATGCCTCTTCTGATAGGACATAGAGATCTCATAACTGGAGCTCTAACAGGACCTTTCCCAAAATTTTGCAAGTTCTTATCAAAGATGAGGAGCAAGAAAAGGATGGCAACCTCAGAGATTGAAGAATTCACAATGTAATGATGGCTATGACTTTCTCTCCCTTATCTTTTGATGCATAGCATTTTTCCTATATTTGCATTTGTTCATCTATTCCCACGGCTTGTGTGGGAGAGTTGATCTATCATTATTTCTTTCAATTCAATGTTTATCCTTTTATGTATCTCAATAAGTAAATGAATAATCATTGTAGTGAATGAAATACTTATCTCTCTTGTGAATGTTCTGTAATGCAATGAATGATCTAAAAATCTTTTCTTTTCTTGAACAACTAAACTATAATATCACTAAAACACAATCAAGTATGCAAATAACTTAAAACAAAATAATGTCAACCTTCACTCTAAAATTGAATTTGTTCTACCAGCTCTACCAATTTGAGCTATAAGTGAAAAATAGTAACATTTCTGGTGACTTCTGCTATATGCTTGCCTACTAAGCATCGAATCAGTTGCCTTGAATATCCATTGGGCATTGAGTCATAATCTGCTCTTCTCAAGCCTATAAAACATTGAAATTTAGCTCCCCAACTAGTTCAAATAGCAACAGAAAACTGAAAACAATCTATCAGGCCCTGATGACCAACATAAATGTGCAGAAGTACTTAGGGAAACAAAAATACTGAAAGCAAATGTGCATGACACACTTATTATCAGCAACACTATTCTACTATAATATAAAGGTAGCACTTATCCTCAGAGGCAATGTTTAAGGTGGATCCCATTTACTGGGATAGATAGCACCTCTCCACTTAACTTGGATAGCTGAAATGCATTATTTTCTTTGCACTCTATCATCACATAAGGCCCATCACAAATTGCATCAAACTTGGAATGCTTTCCAGGTCTTCTTCTCAGTTCATTCCATTTGAAAACCAAATCACCAACAATGAAGCTTCTCAGTCTTGCCCTCTTATCAAAAGAATTCTTCATTTGAGCTTGATGTATATCAAGCTTCCTTAAGGCTTCTTTCCTCATCTCTTCTAGCTCCATAAGCTGAGCTATCCTAACTACTAAACGTTGTTCCTCTAGCAGCTAAAGTTCTTTGATGAAAGTCAAAGTTGGTAATTAAACTGAAATAGGCAATCCGACCTCCTTACAATATGTAAGCACATATGGAGAACAACTAGTAGCTCTTTTGGGTGTAATTGTGTCAGCCCAAAGAGCTAACTTCTACTTCTCATGCCATGTTCTTTGGTTGTCTTCAATAGTCTTCTTGATGATTCTTATCAGATTCTTATTGGTAGATTTGGCTTTCTCGTTACCCTGTAGGTAATAGTTAGAAGAAGTATTCAAAAAAATGTTATTTTTGACAGACTAATTTGAAATTCTCAAACCAATAAAAGCAAAACCATTTTTAGAGAATGGAATCTGATGTACCAAACCTTGATACCAAATCCTAATAGAAATTTAAAACAACATATTCATTTGCTTCTTTTAAAGCAATAGCCTCAATCCGCTTGGTGAAATAGTCTGTGACAGTCAAGATCCTCTTGTGGCCTACACTTGAAGGTGGGTTTATTGGTCCTATGAAATCCAAATCCCATTTTACAAATGGTTGTTTAAATTTGGTAGGATGCAAAGGTAAGGCTGCAAGCCTTTGCTTACTTGCAAATAATGAACACTTCCCACATCTTCTCACTCAAGTAAAAGCATCTTTAATCAAGTCAGGCTACTAATAACTAGCCTACATAATCTTTAAGGCAGCTATCCTAGCTACAAACTAACCTCCTAAAGGTCCATTGTGAAACTCCTCTATAGTTTCTCAACTTGAACTTGTTCAATACACCATTAAAATCTCTCCTATAAAAAATACCATCAATGATAGCATAAGGAGTAGCTTGTAGCTTGAAATACCTTCTTCCTGCCCTATCCAAACCTTCAGGGCATTGACCAATCTGAAGATAGTGCATTATCTATTGTACCTAGCTATTTGTAGGAGCTAGTACAGTGGCTAGGACACTATTATTCAGTACTGTTTCTATGTTCATTTCATGTTCTTGACTATATCCTTCACTTTTAGCAAGCTACTGGTACAAGCCCTTGCCCCTAATTAGATTAGTTACCTTGATATCAACATCAAACTCCATAACCTTGGTTATCCAACTAGCCCTCTTATCATTTATATCTCTGTTAAGTAAAAACTCTTAACAATGTGGTGAACAACAATTAAGTAAATTCTATTATTGGACAGCATGTATCTAAATTTCTTGAAGCTTCTAATGATAGCAAAAACATGCTTCTCAACAAAAGAGTACTTTACCTTGTAGTCATGCAATACCTAGCTGAACAATGCCACTGACTGCTCCAAACCTTCATCATTTTGCTAGCATAACATTGTTGAGATGGTGTCAGTACATCCAAAAGTATATAAAATAAAATCCCTCTCATAATTAGAATTAAAAAGGGTAGGAGTAGCAACAAGAGCTTCTTTGATCTGCTTGAAGCTTCCTTTTCCTTCTTTAGTCCAGCTGAATGGCAGATTCTTCTTTAGCATGGAAGTGAGGGGTTGTAACAAAGCAGCAATGTTTGGAATAAATCTTCTCACGAAATTAATTCTACCAAGAAATCTCTGGAATCCTTTCTTATGTGTAGGCAGTGGTAAATCTAGAATAGCTAAAACTCTCTTAGGGTCAATAGAAATACTTTGCTTTGAAACAATATGGCCAAGAAGATTACCTTCATGAACTAAAAATATGCACTTCTTTGGGTTCAATGAAACTCCAAACTCTCCGCACCTTTGAAAAATCTAATTCAAGTGGTCAAAGTGATCATTAGAATCTGTTGAAAAAACTATTATGCCATCTAAATATACCAGCACTATTATGTTCATAAGGCCATGAAAGGCCATATCCATTGCCCTCTGAAAGGTTGCCCCTACATTGGACAAACCAAATGGCATCTTCCAATAGGCCATGATACCCCACTTAGTCATGAGTGCAGTTTTATATTGGTCTTCCTCTTTGACGAGAATATGGTTGTAACCTGAGTAACCATCTAACAAGGAATATCTATCAGAACCAAAAATTGTTTGCGATATTTGTTCAATGGAAGGAAGAGGGTAGTGGTCTTTCAATGAGGCCTAATTTAGATCATAGAAATTGACACAAAGTTGAATCTCTCCATTCTTCTTTCTAACTAGGACCAAGTTGGAAACCTAGGAGGTATGTTTTATTGGGAATATGATACTGCTCTTAATTAGTTTGTTTAACTTAGGTTTCATTAAATGCTCAAGTTCTAGATTCAGGGGTCTTTGTTTCTTCCTAACAGGCCTTGCATTAGGTTCTAAGTCAATGGTATGTTGGGCTAAACTGAGATCAAACCCCCTTAATTATTTATACTCCTATACAAAAACATCAGAAAATTCTTGACATAACTAAACAAAAGACCACTACTCTTCTTTAGTACATACCTTTCTGAGTTTTAGCAGCTTATCCTTGAATATCTCCACTGCCTTATAGTGCTCTTGTTTCACCATCATGCTGCACTTGTCCTTTCTAAACTGATCATCTAAATTAAATACTGATTCTAGTATCACCAGTCCTTTGGTCAACTTGTTAGATTTCAACTGTACAATCTGATCTTCAAATTGCTACTGGTATTTATGCTGATTATTAGCTACAAATTCAGCTTCTACACTCAAAAAACTTAATATTTTCTCATAACTGTTGAATACTTGCCAGGAAACACTATTGTCAAGTACAGAAGGTCTGACAACTACTTTGACATATGGCTATACTTCAATGTTATAAATCTTATTAGGAACCTCAAACTGTGATCCTAAAGCTACAAGCTTATCTGCATACTTGTTTTGGTTTCTAGGATTCAAAAATAGATTAAATGCATTAAAAAATTCAATTGAATCCCACACTCTATGCTTGTTCTTTTTGAGCAAGTCATTCTTAGTAGCATTCAGATTCCTAACCTAATTAATGATCAATTCAGAATCATCGTAAACTTGGATAGATTTGATACCTATTTTATGGGCCCACTCTAAACCATGAATTAAGGCCTCATACTCAGCCACATTGTTTGTGTAGCTGAAAGTGAACCTCAATGATGCATAGTACTTGTCTCCTTTAGGTGAAATCAACATATTCCCTCCACTAGCTCTTATTTTGTTCCTTGATCCATCAAAGTATAGCTTCCAAAGCTGATCTTCCTATTGTTCCAACTGACTTTGGTCCTTAATTAGATCAAGAATCACTGCATCAGGTTCTTGTATCATATAAATGCCTAATCCTACCTCATCAGTGTGATGGAAAGGGTGACTTTCAAGATCTTCAGCTGTCTAATCATCTAAATTTATGTCTTCTATAGGTGCATTGGGATCTGGGTTCATGGGTTCATCTTGCTTCCCATGGGTTATGTAGAGGTTAGAGTTTATAGGGCTGGGAACTATAACATCAGAGAATGTCCCCTTCGGGGCTTTTACCTCTTTAGGTTTAGCTCCTGGGTCTTTAGTGTGCATTTAGGACATCTTACTTCATAATTTGGCATCCTGATTGAATGAGCCCTAGGTAACATGACAAATGGGACCTAGGAGGACCCCTTGAGCTTAACCCTGCCAAAAATAGGGGGAGGACTAGGGCACCCATGCCCAAGTCCTTCTCTATTTTGGGGCAGTCCCAATTTTTGGGTGTCAACTTGTGACCGTTATTTAGGTCCTATGCTGACATGGTAAGTTTGAATTATCAAATTCTTGTCAGGAGTAGTTGCATATATAAGCATGTTTAGGCATTCATTTGTAAACTAGCTTGTAATTGTGATGTTTATGCATTATCAAGGTGATTCAAGGCTTTCATTATGTTGTAAGAGTAGATTTGTGTGGTCTATGATTTTGTGTTTACATATTTGAGCATCCATTACCTCATGGAATGAAGAAAATCTTCCTCCAATTAGATCTTCACTACGAGGTGATATTATATTATGTTTGTGATCATTATTTCATTTGGTTTTTGCCTCTGCCTCCCTTGGAATGCACTCTCTATCTAACAAAGGTTTTCATAGACTTAAGTGTCCTCCGGGGCTTGACTGAGGCAAGCCTCTAAATACCACAACCCCCTCCCAAAGTTTTCATGGTTACAGGTTGCAGGTTGAGTAGCTGGACAAAGTGAAGTTACAAGAAGACATCTTGGAGTGTCAGAATTGAAAAACAGAAGGAAAAGTTTCCCCCTAGACTTGGGCGTCCGCTCATTAGTCCTTGAAGTTTCTAGACAAAAAAACCTTCGGTACAACAAGAACAGATTGTAGATCTTGTCGGCAGATCTCGACAAAAAGTAGGGCACTAGACTTGGATGACCACTCTTTTGTCCCTAACTTTTCCACCTCATAGCCCTAAAAATAGGTACTCTATAATTTGACATTTTACATTCCTCGGCAAGAGTTTTTTCTATAATTCATCTGTTTACTGTCGCATTTACAAAATTAGGTTTTAAATGGTCAATTAAGCATATGAGAAGGAAAATTGATAATCAAACACCCAAATCAAAGTTTCCCTACATATCACAGTGACCTAGGGTATCATAGTGCACTGCCACTCGACCCTAAGGTCCTTGAATGTAAAGGGTGAAAGGAGGATTCAAACATCTAAACACTAAACATAAACAATCCAAATTTTACCCTAAACATTTTTGTGAACCCATGTTTTTGGACTTAATTGAAAATTGCTAAGTGTTTTTCTTCCAATTTGGATTTATTTCATTGATTTGTATAGTTATTCATCTTATTGCATTAACAAAATTTCAAAAAAATTGAAAAAATAGAAATTTTTTTAAAAATCTCATTTTTTGGGTTACTAATTTTCATTGATTCACTCTAATTTTTCCTAATTTATGATTTTTGCATCAGATCTGATATAAACTACATAAAAGTACAAAATTTCAATAATTTGCATTGCATTTTCATCATATAATTGCTAAGGTTTTGTAGAAATTTTGATAATTTTCATATAACCTAGTAATTCCAAAATCTAGGGTTAGTAGGCAAAATATTCTTTCAGATTTTTCTACTAATTTTAGAAACTAATTAAAATTAGTATTTGGCTATATTCTTTCATTTTAATGTAAATTTGCATTTAGATTTAAAATATTTGCATTTTTGCATAGAAAATTTCAACAAAAAACTAGTAATTTTCATGCATTTTTATTAAATTTGCACTTGTATTTTGCATCATAGAGCTTGGAATTCATTTTCAGATCATAGTACACTTCATTTTTATCATAAATCAGACTTCAAAGCATTCGTAGAACATTTTGTGTCAAGATCTCAAAGCGAGGGCTTGCAAAACATTGATTTTCACTAGATTTGGCCATATCGACTCTCAAAATTTGCACCATAGGCATGTTGTGAAGAGTATTTGTGCACTAATTGGTTGTTATAAAGGTAATTATTTTTTCCCACTCCTAAAAATCTTCACAACACATTTGTATTGGCCTCTTGTATTGAAAATTGGGTGAAAAACTACACATTTTTGCTTTTTTTGCCCTAGGGTTTGTCCTAGATTGCACTCCAAGCATGTTGTAACAAATTTTATGGATTGAGGTGATTGATATAATTTATTTTATTTTCTTCTCCTCCTAAAATTCATTACAACACCCCTTTTTCTAGGTCTTGGAGTTGAAAAATCGTGAAAAATAGCCTACTTTTGCTATATTTTCACTAGGGTTTGACCTTAAGTGGCACTAAAAGCATGTTGTTACATATATTTTAACATTAAGTGAATTTTATCACTGATATATTTTTCTTTCCATCATCATTTTCCTCACAACACCCTTTGTCATACCCCTTTGTATCGAGATTTGGTGAAAAAATTGCATATTTTGACATATTTCACTATATTTTGACTTATCATCGTCTTAGATTTGCATCAAGAGTGTGTTGTGAAGGATCTTATTGATGTTTTAGACTGATATCAGACATATAATTTTATTCCCTTGATCAAAATCCTTACAGCACCCTTTGTTTCATTCATTGGCATTGAAAAAGTACCCAAAAAAAATCAAGCATTTTTAAGTCATTTTTGCATAATAGTTTTGCACTTATCTTTTGTATAACTATTGAAAAGATTTAAAAATATGAGTTTGAATTGATGTTACAAGACATTTAACTATGGCATCTTCATCTCATTACTCTTTGGTATCTCTACATGCATATATCAAAAACATCAAGAGTTTCTACAAATTTCTTAAATGAATCCTCATGTGCTCACTTATTTACAAGATATGTATCACAAGGATATATTTAAATGCTCTTCATTTAAAATCCATGACTATGTATTTGATTTTGACAACTTCACCTCTCTCATGAATACATACCCTTGAGTAGTAGAAGATTTGATGAAACACATTAAGAATGATGAGAGCGAAAGTTCTCTTAATGCTTTGGATTTAATAGCTAAAATATATGATGATGACATAGAAAATGATTCTTCCTATGAAGATATACTAGCATGACAGGATGAAATCACTGACACATTCTTAAACATTACCTTACCCTTTTTAGATAATGAAACATTAGTGAATAAAGGGCTCCCTCTCAAGAAGGATTCTTCATGGCTAGGAAAAGTATAATCACCTAAGGATCATATTGTGCATGAAAACCCATTAGATCTTACACCTTTGGTTGAAAACTTGAGAACCTTTGATAAGAAGACTATGGATAGGTCTAACAACACCATACCTTCCTCTCATCCCACTACTCTTCCTAGCCATGATGTAGCATTATTGGATGAGAAAAGATCTCTCACATTAAATCCTTTAGGGATGGATGTTGGGTGCAATCAAGAGGGAAACAATGTTAATTCAATCATCATTAATAGACTTTGTAGCAATATTCCCAAGATGATTGTCTGAGGGGCACCTAGTGCACCCTCTTGCTTAAAGTCAGTGATTACTGTTCAAGGTAGACTACCGGATCACATCTACGACTATGCAAAGCAAATTGCTCAAGGAAATCAAGGTGTACAGAATGTGATTGCTCATACATATAACACTCGTAATAACAAGCAAAGTAATTAAGCACCACATGTTCCTATCTCTCTTCCATGTTCCCAACCTATGCTCCCTCCATCACCTCATCTTACTCATAAAAGTGGTCAAGAGTGTGATCTTTTCAAACAGCTTCGCGCTACTCCAGCTAAGATCTCTCTTTGGGATTTAATACAAACATCACCTACATACTATGGAATGCTCCAAAAAGCTTTACAAAAGGTGATTGTGCCACCTACTGTAAAGCCTAATGATTTAGTAGCTATATTAGATGGTATGCATGTGACAAAAACAAATATTCTCTTTCAACCACATGAATTACCATTATTCAAAGTTCAAAACCAATATGATCCTCTCATTATCTTTATCACAATAAATAAATCATTGGTTAAGAGAGTTATGATTGATAATAGATCAGCTCTTAATGTTTGTGTCATTGACTTATTACATAAGATTAAAGCTGACACATCACAAATCAAACCAGCATTCATTGATTTGATAATGTTGGATGACAAACCATGGGCACTATAACTCTACCTATACAGGTAGGACTTTTGATGGTGCATACCCTGATTCATGTCATGCCTTGTTCTTTATCTTACAACATGATTTTTGGTAGACCTTGGATTCATGCATTGGGGATAGTTCCTTCCACCCTGCATCATTCAATCAAATTTATATTCAAAGGTAAACTTCATACTATTCATACTGATCTTGAACCAGATAACTATTTACATATTGAAAAGCAAAAACTAGTTTACAACCATATGATCTTAAACAATTTGCGAGGTGATCCATCAATGACTAATGTTGTGCAAGATTCTCAACCATTGAATGCACTTGTTGGTGAGGATTGGGGTTCATTAGATTTTAATCCTTGCGATGTAGGGGAATATAAACATAATAACCTCAACACATCAAAAGTTGCATTGATCTCATCTAGGCAACCTTCTAAAATATCTTAGAAAAACAAAGTCTCCTTGGTTGAGAATAAAGAAAATACCCTCACTTATACTACAAATTATGATACATATGAGGCTTCACCTTCTTCTAAAGAAATGGACTCTCTATATGGTCATATATTCCAAATCTGGTACAAAAATAACGACTATGTCTAGGCAATGGTTGCGGTGTATCAACAAGGAATTAGAGTACATTTACAAGTCACTGGAATTAACTACACAACTGGTATAGGATACCTCTCTTTGAAACCCACCAAAGCCTCTTGTTGTCCTAAACTTAATGTTAATACAATATTAAAACAACATGAGAGATATCTTAAATGTGTATGTTTTTAATGATGTTGCTACTAGGTAAGTATTTCTAACCCTTTATCTCTCTCATGATGTGCTTCCCCCGTGATGTGTTATCTGTTGTTTAGGCCTCCTGAGATGACCTCGAATTCTCTCATAACATCTGGGATACTAGGAGATGACCTCTATTGTGACCTTTTTCTATTTGTATCATCATTCTTCTATGTTGCCTCTCACTCTGATTTCATCATTGTGTGTTGTGTCTTATGGACATAACATTGCGGTTGGTGACTTGGGGGCACCCTCCTTTGTGACTATCCCTAAGACACTTGTTTCTCCTCTCTAATTTATTGTTTGCCTTCCTCTAGTGTTTCTATCTAGTAGGGGGATGATGAATAATATTTATACTGATGCGGACCTAGTGTCCCTTTTCAGAGCAATCAAAAAATACACTTAGTTCCTAATATGATGATGTAGTTGTAATAAATTATCTGATGCTTCACTAGTAGAAGGGTAAAAGCACAAACTTGTGTCACACTTTATAAATGAATCGACAACATCAAAAACACATCTCAACTTTGACAACATAAAAGTGGTCTTTATGTTTTGAATTTCAAAATGATGTAAACTAAGAAAATGTAGATCTCTTGTTGAAGTTTATTAGTCTAATTTTTTAGATTTTTTTAAAAATTGTTTTGATTTTTTTTTTATCAATTTAACAGCAGATTTTGAAATGCTAAAAATTTGAAGAAAAAGTGACATTCAGCTCACGTCGATAAACAAATAGAAAAAAAATGAATTTTCCCTTGATTTTTTTTTCCCCAAATAGGTGACTTCATTATCTAGGGCGTGGAAAAAAAAAAGAATTTTTGATCTATATTTTTCTCGTAATAACGTTTTAAAGTCAAACTTACCTGATTTTGATAGTTTTCAGTTAACGTTAACTATTGTTTAATTTGTTTTCATTTCTAAAAAACAAATTATACCCTTTTGAAGAGGATTGTCTCCTCTAGGGCATGATATATTTGTCAAATTTTAAAATGATGTTTTACTATTTTTATGTTAGTTTCAAATTAGCCTCTTTTTGAACTTGAACAACCTGCTTGCATTATTTTCAAATATTTATATCGTAAAATTACTCAAAATATAAAAATATATATATTTCCACATTCAGCACTCCGAGCTCTACAAAAGGGTATTTTTCTTTTTTTTTTTAAATTAATTTTGATTGTAAATATATTGAGCAGAAGTTGGAAGTTTTAGAAAGTATGAGAAAATAGTGACTTTGCTGTCTAGTAGGATGCCACATAGACGTATTCGGTCGAACTGGATTCAACCTAATGGTATTTGACCGAATCCAATTCAGTCAAATATATTTGTTTGCTTTTTTTTTTTGGAAAAAATTTGTGGCCTTTTTCTTATTTTTTAATTAATGAATTACAATTAAAAAAAAAAGGACTTCGAAGGAAAGAGTCATCTTGAAAAACACAATGATGTGAAAGCGTTTGTTTAATGCCTTTTTTTAGTTTTTTTAGTTTTTTTTTTAGCTTTTTTAAATGAATAAATTATAAAAATTTGGAAAAAAAGAACCACTAATTTGAACAAGGGTAAATTCGTATTCAAAAACACAATGATCTGAAAGTATTTTTTTAATGCCTTTTTTGGCTTTTTTAACTCTTTGGTGGTTTTTTTAAATTATTAAATTATAGAAATTTGGAGAAAAAAGAACCACTAATTTCAACAGGGGTAGAGTTGTATTCTCAGGTACCATGCTCTAAAACATGTAATTGATTAAAACCATTGATTTCTTGAATGTAGACCTAGATCTTCAAAAAATAGAGGTTAAAGTGTTTGTACATGTGTTATTTTTGCATGCAGGTGAATTCAAATTTGACCAATTTGTGATGGGCAATAAAAAGACAAGAAAAAGGTTGTATGATTGAAGAAGAGATACTAAAAATGTTGATGAGGGAACATCTATTCAAGAAGAACCCATGGAAATTGTTGATGACCAAGGAGTATAGGTACGAGAAGAAATTGAAGGTGGTGATAGAAATATTTTCCTTGGTATGGAAAATCTGATGGAGATGGATGAGTATTCTCTTTTCAAAAATATTTCATCTAAAGATATGGTACCTGAAAGCACAGTAAAATTACACTCTAAAAAAATATGGGACAAATTTTTTGAAAATAAGTCTATAATTGGAAGAGCACAGTTATTTGCAAAGTTATTTAGGAAGAAAGAGATGGCCCCTATTTTGGAGTTGTTAGGGGTTGATAATAAGAAAAAGTCATCAGGTTCATTAAAGCAAACGATAGTTGAAAACCTACAAGAAGCATTGAATTCTATTGAAAGCAAGAGTCGAGCTATTGATTTAAGTGTTACACGTAGAGCATTAATGACTGTAATTTCTAGTAAGAAATTATCACATAGAAGACAAGTTCAAGGAATTTCCCAATTACTCAATGTTTCTAGGAGAACTATTCAAAAATATATTGCAAGGAGAAATAGATTGGATGGAAATGTTGAGAAAAAATTGGTAAATATTTGCAGGGTTCCCCGAAAAGATAGAATCTCAGAAGATGTAAAGGAATAGGTGATTGAATATTGGACCAGCCACTCTTGTGTTTCTTCCAATAGAAGGGACACTATACAGATAAAAGGTGAAGATGGTACAAAAATTTCACATCCCAAACATTTTATAGATACAACACAAAGTAAACTTTTTGAAGCATTCAAGCAAGAATTTTCAGATGTGAAGATTTGTCAAAGGATGTTTGAGAGTCTACGACCAAGTTTTGTACGTATAAATAAGGTACGTGAGACTTGTTGTTGTCAAAATCATGTTAAATTTCATCTACACCTACAGTCATATAAAAAAGCTATGGCAGTAATTAATCCAAATATAGTCATCCCTGGAAGTACAACACAATTTGTGAAAACTCTTCTATGTGAAAAATCAGAAGATTCAGATGAATTCAAAGTGCAGTGTATAAAAAATATATGTAATGATTGTGGAAATTTGAAGAATCTTGTACAGGTTGACAATATTGATCATTCGATGCAAGTTGTGTGGAAGAGATTTGAATATGAGAAGTACTCAACAAAGTCAAGAGTTGAGAGCAGAAAAATTGTTCTCAAAGAGAGTGAATTGTCAAGCAATGAGTTTATGAAAAAAATTTGCAATATCATATATCCACATATTGAACATTGTCATGGTGCTAGATGGCAAGCTAAGCAATTTCGTGACTCAAAGAATTACTTTCCACCAGGTTGTATTCTGTCTATTGTTGATTTCTCTGAGAAGTATACATTTAGTCCTCAAAGTGAGATTCAAAGTCAATATTATCATTCAGAGCAAGTTGTAATATTTGTACAAGTTTGTTATAAGCATGCTGAAGAACGTGTGGATGGTGTACAAAGTAGCAAAGATGAACGAATTATCATCAAAGAGGTGCACTTTTATATCAGTGATGATACAGGTCATGATAGAAGCTATGTACCCGATTGTTTTGCAATATTTTTTGAAGACCTAAGATGACATCAAATAGATGCTTCACAACATTGGATATGGTTTGATGGATGTGCTGGTAAGTGTTGATTTAATTATTTTTTAAAATAATATTATATTTATTTGTGTAATTAACTTGTAGACTTGAATTATTCAGTTACTTAAATATGTTGTACCTCGATGTATATAGTTTTTTTTTAATTTATTTTTAAATTTGAAATTGTTTGTAACTTCATAGGACAATTTAAGTCTGCAAAAGCTTTTAATTGGTTAAGCCAACAACATATTAAATGGAACATTGAATTTTTGTGGAATTTCTATGAGAGTGGACATGGAAAAGGAGAGCATGATGAAGCTAGAGCATGTGTGAAATGTGCACTTCGACAACATGAACTTGCAGGTAATACAATATGGAATACAAATAAATTTAAACATGTTAGGAAAAAAGTGTAGATCTCAATATATTGCATGTATTCAGAAGTGGAAGCTTAAGCCATTATACAATTTAATGGTTTTGATATATATCCAATGTTACAGATTTTCAATATTTCTCTTGTTGGATTTAAAAAAAATCTAATTATATTTTTTGAGATTATCTTTTCCTTTCAATTAGAAAATCGAGCTTAACCTGACATTTCACCAACATGAACTTGCAGGTAATGCCATAAGGAATGTAAATGAAATTATTGAATGGTACAAAAGTCATTTTGTCGTCCGTGACTCAATATACAACACACATTATTTTTGGGAAGTTAAAGGTACATAAATATTTTGTTTTGAATTTCAATGTGTGTACATAAATTTTTAATTTTATACACTTTTTAATTGGATGATTGAAATTTAAACAGATATTAATAGATCAACTCTTACTAATTGTCAAACAATTAGTGGTAGTAGAAGTTTGCATCAAATCATGACAATAGGACATAGCAGGCCTCCTGTAATTCAAGTGAGAGAAAAATCATGATTTTGTGCTGATTGCATTGAGAACAATGCAAATATTCTACAATGTGAGAATATTAGAGATGGGTATGTTTCAGAATGGGAAATAAAATAATTAGTGGCCATGTCAGACCCTTTTGAAGATAATGACATTATAGATGTCTATAATCCTTTTTATTCAGTTGATTACGAACGTGTATCAGATTTAGTTGTTACAGGTAAATTTTTTAAATTTTTAAATTGAATTTTAACTTGTACATTTGATTTATAATTTTTTAAATTTTTAAATTGAATTTTAACTTGTACTACATGGTTTGTATAGGAGATATTTTTGTTGTTCTTGCAGATCCTGACAATACAGAAGGTGTAGATTACTATCTACTAAGATGTACGCAACCAAAATACAAATTGTCAAAATCAATGACAGATGGTGATGGACAAGAGTATCCAACTGGATTAGTGGTTGTTGAAGGCACATACTATCAACAAACAAAGATAGATACAAATGGTATTATATTTATTGATTATATGTCAAGTCAAAAGGTTCTGCATTATAGTCACTTAGTTATAGCAACATGAATAAATCTTGAAACTTTACCAAAAAGAGGACGTGCCAAACAAAGGTGCAGGTTGCCTATTGAAGATCATGAAAGGATTTTAGAGACAATAAAAGATAGAGAAGATCCAGATTATATGTACCAAGAACTTTAAACTATTTTTGTACATATATATTTTCTATGACAATTTATTTTATGTTGAATTCAAATAATTTCATTCAATCTCAAGACCAACTTAGTTAAGCTTAGTTCTTGAGGGTAGGGAATGCCAATAATTTTTGAGTGATAATAAATTTAATTTACTCTTTTTTTATTCATGCATTTTACTTAGAAAACATCTATTAATGAAATATTACCTTTTCTAACTTATTATTTAATTCATACATAACTCAAGCAAGGAAATCATCTAACCTTTAATTTTAGTCTTTAATACATTAATGTTAGTGATATATATATTGTTATACTTAGATATTTCTTTTATCTAAATATCCAAATTCAATGTAATTGTGTCTATACAAGTGAATGAAATTTTATTGAGTTTGTTATGGATGGCATGAAGTTGGCCTTTGCTTCACATTTTCTTTCTTTTGGAGTAGTACATTGCACATGATTCAATTGTTATCATGTACTTATTATCATTTTAGATATAATTTGTAGACATGTAAAAAATGAAAAATAGGAATTTGTAATATGGTAAATGCACTATAATAGATATTACAAATAAGTGCATTACAAGGCTAAGTAAATTTGATCCTATAGGTATGAAGGATGTAGTAGAAGTTAGAAATTTGTTCCTTCAAGAATTCAATTATCTTGAATTTGCACATCAAAATATAGCTACACTAAAGACTATCTAAGAAATTCCTATGGAATGTCTAAAACTATTATCAATGTTTCAATAATTTGATTGCCAAAATACCACACCCAAATAGGAGTTGGATACATCATGATAGATCCAAGTGAAAAATTTCTCACCATAAAGAGAAGATCAATCTTACTGAAAAGAAGGTCCCATGGATAGATCTTGCACAAAGATGATGACTCTATTAGGGATCTATGAGAAGACTGGAAGTCTATTTAAGAGAAGGTCACATGGATAGATCTTACACACAGGTGATAACTCTATTAGGAAGATATAACAATGTTCCATGGAGCCAAATAGGAGTTGGATACATCATGATCAATGGAGGAGGAGGAGCCTAAGGTTGCATATGCCATTTTATTATTACTAAAAATTAGGAATGAGTTCCTCGAAACTTCACACTACTAGAAAGATTGGTACTTTTATATAGACAACAATGCAAATAAGATGACTATGATACAAAAATATATATCACTCTATAGTGCGATGTTTGACACATGTACACCCATTTCATGACACAAAATTATTGATAACTATGATAATGAATAGATATCAATTGTCTAATGTGGTCATTACACTAGTTCAAAGCTAAATGTGGTACCAAAGGATTCTTCAATCCCCGTGGCTTGTCCTACCTTACAACCTTCCCCCCATGTATTATTATTCATGGTCCCAATAAGACACAAGAGCAATCCCTTGGCATCCTATAAAATGTTGAGATAAGTATTAAGGGATCTACCTTTTGTATTGACTTTGAAACTATTAGAAATGACAATGGCTAATCACTACCTAGCACTTCTTGTTGATCATTTTATTTTTCTATAAATTTGATAATGTGCAGTTCAAGAATAGAAATATGAGTTTTTAAAATGGTTTTAATTTTATAATCCTTTTTTATACTTGCAAGTGATTTTTTATAAAATTTACAAGTTCAAAAAGCTAAGTTTATGGAGCCATTTGAATAATTACAAATTTTTTGACAGGACATTATAAAATATATTAAAAAGGCTCAAGATCCGAACACAGGGAATATTGGACCATGGTTTGTGTCAAAGTCTTGATAAATTAAAGCTTCCAAGCCGAGAACAAAATGAGTCAAAAAGGTATAGAGAAATGATTCCTAACTAAAAACAATAAAGAAAGTGATGCTTTCAATGATTTGTTTAATAAAATATAAGAATTTTACATTATTGAAAAGATAAATAAAGGATTTATTTTGATTATTTATTTCTCTCATATAGAATCTAAGCATAATGGTAAAGCATAATAATTTTTAAATATACTTTTAGATTTTAATGTAAAGAGAGAAGAGGTTGTGTTTTGGAAAAAAAATATATATGAGGATAAGATTTAGAGAAGTTTAGTCATCTCTGAAGGTGCCATAGTTTTATTTTATAGACTTTGTGATAATATTATAGTTTTATTATTAAATTTGAATGTTTATTTTGATTAATGTCATAGGTGGATTATGGAGTTGGTTTGGACTAAGTTGATTAGTAATGTATTTTATTTATATTGTTTTGATCTCATGGCATATATTATTAGATTTATTCAATATATTGAATTACATTTTCAATTGATAAGTCTAGATATTGCTAATATGTTTTGGCCATTATTGGTGTGTGGTGATGGTTGGTATGTCTTATGTTAATGATAAGGTATTTACCCTTTGGTTTCACCTTTAGTTTTATGTATTAGTCTTTATAACTATAGTTTACATTTTAAAAAGATTATTGTTTTGTGACTATAGTATAGATTTTTAATTTATGAATTGGCCACCTTTGTGTTAGTGGGAGGCTTGCAAGGATTGTCTAGTACCTACATTGAATGAGGACAAGGTAATTGCATCAAATGCCTCAATGGGCATGAAGCTTGTAGATGAAATTTGGAAGTTTCTCATTGTTAGTTTTGTTTTTGGTTGGAATTAGTTCCAATTTGTCGCATGGTTGAAGGTATGGGGAAATTTATGACCTATCCTTTAGGCAAAGTGTATGTGCTTGTATGCTAATCTTCAAGATTCCTTTGTAATTTGAAGCATAATATTCCCCAAATTAAAACCATCTTCTCCTTTAGAGAAAAAAATTACTAGTCAAATCACCAATTTGAGTCTTTTAACAAGGAAAAATTCTCACAAATCAACATAATTTTAGAAAAAGTTCATAAAAGGGTTCAAGTGAACACAAAATAACCCACTAACAAAACTACGAAAGTCTCAACAAGAAATAATTGCCTCAAGGTATCAATCAACAAATATTAATTTCATCAAATCTTTAAGAACTTTCATGAAGTTTCCAATAAATTCCAAAATCATAATCTCAAGTCCAACTAGCCATCATCAATTACACAAATCAAATATCAATATTCCATGAAAGGAAATATAAATCATTCCAAAACCCAAAAGAATGGTGCATTGAAGATCAATGATTTACATATCCCATGCTACGCAATCACTTCACTCTTCAAAACCCACAACAAAACACAAAAGGAAAAATGTGCTTAGGTGATCACTTGGCTACTAATTAGATATTCAACTTATGATTCTATTTGTATAATGCATGATTTAGCTAGAGACTTATACAAACAAGACTCATTAAGCTTTGGGGTTGGCATGACTCAAGCCAATTACAAATAAGTAAATGAATGTCTGCTCTAATTTGGAAGCATATATCATCCATTTTACATTTTTTATCATTTTAGATATTACAAATTCCTATTTCTAGTGATATTTAATCCCTATGATCAAGAAAACAATGAATGTCTTACAAGGCTAGCTATAAGCCACAAACATGAACCAAATTTGCAAAAGACATGAATTGGAAACACAAAGGACATAACAATTATTGAGAAAGAGATTTGTTAACTACTTTTAGAACAATAATTTTATCTTTTCCAATTATTTATTTAAATCTAATGTATTTCTTGGCATGCAAGGATTAAACAAGAATCATTTATGATTTGCTCATGAAACAAATTTATTATTTACCATAATCCTAGTGTAGTGATGTCTAATTAGAGTATATAATGTTCAAACCATAATATAAAATGTCAAACCATAATGTCCAATGTCAAACCATAATGTCAAACCATAATATAAAATGTCAAATCATAATGTCAAATGTCAAACTGGATAATGTCAAACATAATAAGACCTAGATCAATCTGTTGATCCATGCGTGGATCCATGCCTCGATCTCTCTCCGGATCCTGATCCATGCCTCGATCTCTCTCTAGATCCTGATCCATGTGTGGATGCATGCCTCGATCTCTCTCTGGAAGCCGATCCATGACCTGATGCACCTCCCTGCACAAGGAAGTACATAATTTAATTTTTAATGTACATGTGTATATATATGTAAAATCATCTTAAAGTTTTGTACTTTCAACATGTGTGAATTTATCATGTAATTTATATATATATTATAAATGTACCTCAAATGTATCATGCATGGGATCCTCTGCATGCTCTAGATCTCTGAAGCATGACAAATTATCCCCTTGTTGCTATAAATTTTCAAATACAAGATTTCAATGAATAGTGAGAGCTACTTTTAAGTAAATTTTATTTAATATATACACATGTGAATTTGTAGAATGCAAAATATAGAAATTTGTCAAGTACCTGCACATCTTGGAGCACTCTACCAATCCCACTAATCTCAGATGAATGAATAGTAAAATTAGGAACACCTATATCTGAAGGTAAAGGACCAGTGCCAAAAAGAAGTGTGCTATATGTGCCATGTACATTAGGTGCACCCTGATGCTGTGTGGGGGCTATAGGCTGATCTGGAATATTCTAGTGCTTTGTGGGGGTTGTAGGCTGATATGGAATATTCTGGTCCTCTGAAGCTGCCTCACCCTGACCTGTCTGTCTACTAGTATGTCATCTAATATGAGTTGATAGAACATCCAAAGGAATACCATACTCATCACTGATAAACTGGTATACTGATAGTAAATCAAGAATGGAAGCTAAAGCAACATTATGTACAATGGTGTCACTCATATGGGTCACATCTGATGGGGATGGTAGATCGGCACGAATGTAGGGGTCATAATTCACAGATGTAGCCTCAGTGGGAGGAAGGCCAATCCATGGACGTAGTAAGTATCTCCCTACATGATTAGATGACATCTGATCAACTTGAGTAGCAATGGTGGTCATCTTGTCAAAAAGCCTGGATCTAGTCGGTGTGATTGCTGCATCTCCTGCTGCTGCTAATTCCAAATGTTTTGGAAGAACCAAAAGGTTTGGACCAACTAATGCCCTCTTATTTTAAGGCAGTGGCAAATCTGGATGTCTAAATTGAGGTTTATTAGCAAACCTCCCCTTGCCCTATCTAGCATGTGCAGGCATAGATGTGTAATCCACAGATAATCCTAAATGAAACTTAGCATATAATTGTTTGCAAAAATATAGTGGCAACTTGTCATTATGAGGCCATCTATGATTGGCTACCAAAAATATAGGATATATAAATGGACCAACTAGTGGATCTGTACACCTGGTAATAGTATAACCTCTAACTTTGTCTTTCCTAGTATAAAAAGGGAACATAGTATGCACATTATGTAATGAAACTCTATTAGAAATAGTTTTGATATTCTCAGTGACAGTAACAGTCCTAGCAAGGGACCTATAAAACTCCTCAGTGCTAATATCATCATATGGATTGTATGATTTTATTGTCTCAATCATATGTCTAATCTCACACTGAATATTAACTAATCTATCTCTATTAGCCAAAATTTGGGGGTTCTATATAGTTTGATCCAAACATTTCAAAGCATTATCTAATCTAGAAATGTTGTCATTGTAAAAATTATTCCTAGCCTCAGCTTCATGTTGAGACTGCGTGGAATGATGAGATGCCTGATCATCAGCCATATCTCTAGATAAAACTATGTAAAGAGATCTGTATTTAATTAAAACAAAAAAAATAAATTTGTACAAGCATTTTTCTTTTAAGCATACAAAAATATTAAAATGCAACATGTAGATCATCTAAATAAACACAAAGTTTAGATTTGCATGCAAAGGAAAAGGATTCAAAGATAAGCTTGGACAATTTACAAGATTCAACTTTTCATAAGTATATAATGACCTTGATAAATACTGGAAGCGTGCAAGATAATATTGCTTCATGAAAAACCTTCTGATCTCATAATAAGGTACAATTGTTTATTACTATCATCCATGTTTGTTGTTGATCCCAAAGATTTAGTGGTTGTCTACTTGCGTATATTATTTCCCATATACCTTGTAATAATTTTTATTCTAATTTAAACATACAATGAAGAACATAGAGATAGTAACTTTCAATGTAAGAAGTAGTTTCTTGAAGGTATTTTACAATGTTCAATATCATATGGAATTTACACCCAGATTGGAATCATATTAAAAGGTAAGTCATTATCAAGTCTTAAATGGTAGGGTTGTACATACATGATAATAACAGGTAGTCATAGATTAGCATTTATATATTGTATTTCAGTCCCAAGTATTGGCTGAGCACCATATTAAATTTCTTAATTAATGAAGTTTAGGCAGATGTGGCAGTGAATAATGCAATTGGAATATTTAAGTTATCAAATATCAGTGGTAAGAATTGAAATCTCATTTGCCTCAATTCTTGTAGGGGAGAGGACCCAATAATTGAGCACCCTTACTTCAAGCCACTCAAAATCATACATGGCAATTTCAATTTACTCTAAAATTTTTATAGCAACTTACTTGGCAAGGGCCCTACTTATAACTAAGGTTTTAGTCCACATCATCAAATATGATGCCACATCAGCATGCTTTTTGTTGAGGTGTCCAAAACGACCAAAAAAAAAGGTTAGACCGATAGTTTTGCATTAAATTATGTTTTTTGGTGTGTTGATGTGAGATGACCTGATTTGTTAATTTTTAGATGTAAAGAATACATTTCATTCAATTATAAGTACTTATGGTCAACACTAATAACTTTAATGTCATAGCTACTAGTGCCATACTTTTAAAAATATTTAGCATTAAATCCACAAATACTATCACAACTATTGGAACATGCTCAACTAGTGGGTCCTCTCCCATAGAGGGTTTTAAAAGTCTTCTACATTTATTAACAACACCTTAAGATCATAGTTGAGTAGTGCCCAATAGTGGTGATGCATGATTGTGTATTTAAATGTAGAATACTAATAGTTGTGACTCCAAAGGTTTTTAGTGTTGACTAAATTATTGCTAAAAAATAAATGAAATGGACTCATTATAACTAAAAAGAAACAAATCATGTGATTTCACATGGGTGCCCCAAACAAAACATGATTTAATACATAATTATAAAAGTGAGTTTCTTTCTTGGTATTTATGAAACCTCAACAAAAGCTTCCTATGCGGTGTTATATTTTATGAGAGTGAGGGGGAGATAAAACAAATTTGTAATCTAAGATGATAGGGAGGATCACAAAAATCTTGTCCAACATTTACTTTAGTTAACTGTACAACATGCTATGAAATAGGCTTTAACTGTACAACATGGTATGCAATTTTTTCAAAAGATTGACTATAAGGTCAATAATGTGTGGACCTATAGTATCATTTCCTATTTTACCTTTTACTTTTGTTTTTGCAATATTTTTAAGCTTAGTTCTAGATTTTAGCTAAGATGATAGCAAAGTAATGGTAGAGTCCAGTCATAGAAGAATCAGAAATGGAAACCCATTCCAAGCAACATCCAATTTAACCAACTAAATGCAATCTAAAATATTAACTAAAATTGTACTACAGACTATTTAAACTTGTATGATGAATGAGAGACACAGGAAATTGTTATCAACTAACAATTCCTAAACCTACCAACTTCAATACTTGCAAATCTACAATCAAATTTGTTCTTTAAGATGCAATGTTCTATGAATACCAAAATACAAAAAAAAAAAGATATAATGCAATGTAATTTGAATACCAAAATAAAAAAAAAACAAGTATAGTGCAATGTAATGTGAATAGCCAACCCATAAAAAACTTAAAAATTAGTAAAAACACAAACTCTAAAAATATGTTCAAATTTCCTTATAGCATAAAAATCAAATGCAAAATAATAAATTTAGTGAAAATGTAAATCTTTCTAAGTAGGACTAATAATTAAACTTTGAACTAAGAGGGAGTTATAAGCTTATAATAATTGAAGTCTAAATTAGGATGGATAGAACTTCATCCGAACAATAATATCTTGGAGGAGTTCCAAGTGTTGAATTGGAAGACACTAGCAACAATAATATTTATATGATGGAGGAGTTCATCTTTTCATGCATGCATAATTTCTTTTGATAAACATCTATAAAGTAGGATCAATTAGGTAATTAATTTTAGACTATGCCAAACTTTAATAACTAAATATTTATTATTTCAATAAATGATCAAGGACAGGAAATGTAACATGATAAATTTTAAATCAAATGTAATATTAAAAATGAATTTAATGAATAATGCAAACCAAAACTAAAAAACTTACATGAAATAATAACAGAAATTTAGATCTGCAAATAATTTAAAAGAACATGTAGGAATTGATTAATAATATTATTTAATGTTTCAAGATTGTACAAAAAACATGAGTTTAAATTATATTCCTTTTATCAATTTTATTCCAAATGAAGTCCAAAATGCAACTCTAGATATTCTTAAGCTCAACCATAGTGTACCTGAGTATATTGACTTAATTTTTTTATTTCTAAAATAGAGTTATAGAGATGTTCAATTTTAATTTATTTTCACATTTTATTTAGCTATAACATATTGGTTGATATAATGGCAAATGTGTTAAGACACTTCAAATGAAATGATGGGTAGTTCTAAATCAGAGAAGAGAAGATCAAAAGTATTCTAAATTTGTATATATATATACATATATTTTAATGATGAAGATTTTACCTCCTAGGCTTGACAATCGGGTCATGTGTGCCCTGAATCAACTGAATTCATAAAATACAAATGAAGTTAAAGTTGTGTTGGAAATGCTCTTTTGATAAATTACTACTTTGATGCCCCATCTGCTCAAGAGATGTAATATAAGCTCTAGTAGGTTCTTGACCATTCTAGAAAAATTCATGTGATGTAACAAAATACTATGGAGGATTTTATGCTTAGCAGTCCTATGTAATTTGACAATCAATCCCACCCTGAGTTATCAGATTTGCTAAAATAAGAAACAATAGGTCTATTCGTTGCGGGTACTACAGAATGGCCCTGGATTCCCCTAGGTCCATTGCAGACCGAACCTTGACAAATCCAAATCCATTCTGCAGGACCCTGCTTTGATCCACAGGGTTCTAGACTAGGTGCTAACTGGATCTGAATTAGGGGCTATTTCTGACCAAATTGGTAAATTAGTGTTTAAGGAGTAATCCTATGTCTGATGTCCAGTGAGTTTGTTTTCAAGAGTTGAGGTTTCTGTCTTCTATTTATATTTGGATACAAATTTATAGGTAGTTCCCCTGCCTCTTGTCTGATGAGGGTGCCATGTTACTCAAATGTATTAATGCATCACCAAACAAAAAAATGCCTAGTCATCATGCAACCAGTCAGTCACTTGGGGATGTGAGATGTTGTTTACATTCTTACTGATTATGCTTCAAATTTTCTTGCCATCAGAAGGCTTCCAGGACAACACCGCTATTTCTGGACTCCTTGTCTAGCATATATGCATGGCTCTAAAGGACTGTGTGAAATTTAGATGGGTCAATTCAACTCTGGATAAGGAAAAATCAGTAACTGATACATTCACAAGCATACACAGGTCCAGGGGTGATAAACAAAGTCACAATCATCACCTAGGAGGCCTTGAGAAGCTTCATTTGGTTTTTTAGGGGATCCCCATTGTACCCTTTACAGTCCTAGAGCTTAAATAGATGGTATTTTTATTATATTTTATACTTAAAAATCCACAATAACAAATAACCTACATGCCATTTGGTTTTGTAGGGATCCTTTGTAGAATACTTTTTATGGTCATAAAGCTTAAATAAATGATAAATTGTTCATTATTTTTGAGTCAAAGCACCAAAATATCAAACAAGTTGTGGGCTATTTACACAGTTCAAAGGGAAGTCATGATGAACAATCCAATTTTACTCACATAGGCAAGTTTAAGCTAGCTGTGGTAAACAAGCTGACAATCATCACATAGTTTGAGAAGCCTACATTTAGTTTTGCAAGGCAGAATTGATGGAACACTCTACAATCTATGGTGGGGTACATGATAAACCACCCAATGGCTTGGCTAGCAGTGGTAAACAACCATAAAAGGAGCTTGTTTGTGAAAAATGAGCCATCATCATGGCCTGACTAGGGTTTTAAATAAATGTAATTAAAATAGAAAAATCTGTTCATAAGCACATAGACAATGGTGCTTCACAAAAAGAATAAAAACCCTAACATGTAAATAGCATTCAAATTTACAAAATAAACAAATGCAATAAAAACCCTAACAATATAATAACTAAAATAAACGCAGCGCACAATAGAGCAAAAAAAGTCATAAACTAAGAACGCAACATGTACCTGGTTATGAGAACAAAAAGACTCTTACGTGGACTTTGTAGGTTCCAAGTATTCAGCAGAATCACCTCCAGTCATAAACCACTTGACTGAAAACACAACAAATGACTGACACAGCTTTATTTTTTGCTTTTTTATGGTTGATGGATTTGATCGAATGGGACTCAGCCGAATACCACTCAACTGAATAAATGCAGCCACATCAGCGCCAAATGCACGCCACATCAGTGACGAGTCAATTCGATCGAATCCTACTCGGCCGAATACCACTCGATCAAAATTTCTCTATTAGCTCAAAGTGTGACACAAGTTTGTGCTTTTACCCAGAATCACTCTGTGCTTTCTGCATAGTGATTTTGATGGTATACTATCTTATTTACAAACCTTAACAATACTATTGCTCTATGCACCTTTGTTTGTCTTTGAATCTAGCCTTGGTGGTACTTGATTTGGAGAGCTTTGTGATATAGCCCCATAGTTATCCTAAAACTCCAAATTTGTAGTATAACCTTAGCAGAGCTTTATGTGGTTAATCATATGCATTGATGATGTTATTTATGATGATTTTGTAGACACTAACATGTTTCTTGCAGGGATGCGTTTGTGGGAACATTTGGCAATCATGAAGTACATGTCACCTCTGGGGGGCATGGGCTTTGCGAGATATTGTGTTCCCTCATGTTTTTTTTCCTACCTTAATCTACTTGATATCGATACCTAATATCAACCACCATAAGGTGGGGGCATATATAAGGTAAGTTGTCTATTGTAGATGTTAGCTATGTGCTTATCCTCAGATGAAGTTTAAAGACCAGCTCGATGAGTGCTTCTTGCATCCTGAGTTTGTTTGCAATCAATCAATCAATCATTTAAGCCCTCTGCGGAGGCAGGATATCACATATATCCTTTTTATCTTCAGCCCTCTGCAGAGGCGGGGATGGTGTATTTCTCATAGCAGATTGCATCATCCTGTAATTTTTTTAAGTCCTCTATGAAGGTGGGGAGCGGTTCTATGACTAACTCAACCCTTAAGCGTGTCTTCAGCGATTGTTGTGGTGAAACCCAATCATCAGTGTGTGCCTGTAATGTGCCTGAGATGGTGTTGAACCTAGAAATAGGCACACTCCATCACTTGTCTATCATGTTTTCTCCATTTCTTCAAGTGTGTGTTTTTGGCGTGCTTTCTTTGTTTGGCATGTTTGTTGTCCCATATGCAGTCTAAAGACTAGCTCGATGAGTGCTTCTTGCATTTTGGGAGGTTTTGCATGTCTTGCATGTTTGTTGCCCCATATATGCAGTCTAAAGACTAGCTTGATGAGTGCTTCCTACATTATGGGAGGTTTGTCTACTTTCTAGTACTTGCATCTGCATGTCATATATATGAGAAAAAGAAAAGAAAAGAAATCATGCATGTCTTCTATGCATTAATGTGCCTCTATGCATTTGATGTCTTCCCTATGTTCTACGTGACTATAATTGTCTTCTCTATTTTTTACGTCCCTGTTACTGTCTTCCATGTGTCTGGCATGTCTTCTCTATGCTTGGTGTGTTTGTTGTATTTGTAATTGTACTTTAATGCATGTATTGGCCTCATGTTTATACATAAATTAAAATGGGGGCTAAATGTAACATCAAAAAATATCCCCTTGGGAGATTTTCCCTCTTTAGGTTTAGCTCCTGGGTCTTTAATGTGCATTTAGGACATCTTACTTCATAATTTGGCATCCTGATGGAATGAACCCTAGGTAACATGACAAATAGGACCTAGGAGGACCCCTTGAGCTTAATCCTACCCAAAATAGGGGGGAGGACTTGGACACCCTCCCCCTAGTCCTACCCTATTTTGGGGCAGTCCTAATTTTTGGGTGTCAGCTTGTGACTGTTATTTGGGTTATATGGCAACACGGTAAGTTTGAATTATGAAATTCTTGGTGGGAGTAGTTGCATATATAAGCATGTTTAGGCATTCATTTGTAAACTAGATGGTAATTATGATGTTTATACATTCTCAAGGTGATTCAAGGCTTTCATTGTGTTCCAAGAGCAGATTTGTGTAGTCTATGTGTTTGTGTTTGTAGATTTCAGCATCCATTTCCTCATGGAATGAAGAGCATATTCCTCCCATGAGATCTTCACTACAAGGTGACATTATATTGTGTTTGTGATCATTATTTCATTTGGTTTTTGCCTATGTCTCCCTAGGCACACACTCTCTCTGACAAAGGTGTTCAGAGATTTAAGTACCCTTCGGGGCTTGACTGAGGCAAGCCTCTAAACATGACAATCCCCTCCCAAAGTTTTCATGGTTATAGGTTGCAGGTTGAGGAGCTCAACAAACTGAAGTTGTAGGAAGACATCTTGGAGTGTCAGAATTGTAGAACATAAAGAAAATATGCCCCCTGGACTTAGGCACTTTCTCATTAGTCCTCAAAGATTCATGACGGAAAAACCTTCGGTGTAGCAAGAACAGGTTGCAGATCTTGTCCACAGATCCTGACAAAAAGGAGGGCACTAGACTTGGATGTCTTCTCTTTTGTCCTTGAGTTTTCCACCTCAGAGCCCCGAAAATAGGTACTTTGTAATTTGACATTTTACATTCCTCTACAAGAGCTTTTTTTGTAATTCATCTGTTTATTGTTGCATTTGCAAAATTAGGGTTTTAATTGTCAATTAAGCATAAGAGAAGGAAAATTGATAATCAAACACCCAAATCCAAGTTTCCCTACATCTCATTGTGACCTAGGGTATGATAGTGCACTTCCACTTGACCCTAAGGTCCTTGAATGTAAAAGGTGAAAGGAGGATTCAAACATCTAAACACTAAACATAAACAATCCAAATTTTACCCTAAACAGGAAAATAAGGCTCAACATGATCCTTTGCAACTGGTTCAGATTGTATGGTTACTTTCATACCATACCTTGTTCTCGAAAACAAGTGTGACCAATCAGAAGATAAAAACCCACCCAATTTGGTAGTAAACTCCCTAGAAAGACATATAGCTAAGCTAGGTGGCAGATCAATGATATAAATATCCTCATGGATGGAAAAATTAGGATAAGCATGCAATGTAAGTGGCATATATTTTATAATTCCTGCAATACTGAGTGCAAACCCGTCTAGTTAGACAGGGCTCATAAACCAATCCTAATGAATCAACTAGACTCTTGGGCATGACAGAACTGATTGCTTTGGAATCTATCATGCAGTTATTAACAAGCTTGTCACCAATAATTAGACATAGGTAGAAAGGAGGAGGTTTGACCTCATTTGCTGGTTGTCCACTCTTGATTTTTGAACTGTTGGCAAGTACAACTTTGGTCTTTCCTTGATTAGAACACTCAGAAATAGAAAGTTCCACCAGTGCCTCTTGTAGCAGATTCTTTTGGCAAAGAATGTGCAATGCATCCATAACCAACATACTCATTGTAGCTTTCTTAAGATGATCTACTATGTTGAAAGAAACAAAATTTACCTTTTGTTGTCCTTTCATACTAGTAGCATCGTTCTGCCTTTGTGAAGGTTGTGATTGTACTTTGGACTGATCTTTTCCTAGTACAGTTTGATCCCTTTGTAGAATTTGCACTTTTTGCTATGATACAGGGTTAGCTTGCAATGGAAAAGTCTAAAATTTATCTCTCACAGGCTATTGTTGTACCACTGCAGCTTGTTGATTAAGATCTACAGCCCTCTATTTTGACCTTGTGTTGGCTAAAACATGTGTATTTTGCTGATTTTAGCCTTGAGGGTAATTTATACCATAGAAATCACTATCTTGCCAATTCATTGAGGCCACATCAACATTATTTTGCTGAGTTGAAACTTCGCCAGAGACACCTTCTAAACTTGGATAACTGTTCTGCACCATAAGTGCTTGATTTCTTACACCATTTGTGTATGCAGCTTGATTATGGGGTTGGTGACATGGATAACACCAGTCACTATCTTCAACTTAGTTGTTCTATGTGGGCACAAGCTCCTTCAAGGTGTTGGCAGCATTTGGATTGTAAGATTGGAAGGGTTGAGGGTTGTAATTTCTTCTTTGACCCTAACGATTAGCTTGGAAAGGTTGCCTATACTGCTAATAGGTTGATACGGGGCTTGGTAAAGCTTAGGTTCTTAGTCAATCTATTTTTTAATATTAACAAATTCATTGTGAAAGGTCTTGTTCATGGACTGAATCATGCCTTTCAAATCTT
Organism: Cunninghamia lanceolata; assembly: GCA_027924645.1. Taxonomy (NCBI): domain Eukaryota; kingdom Viridiplantae; phylum Streptophyta; class Pinopsida; order Cupressales; family Cupressaceae; genus Cunninghamia; species Cunninghamia lanceolata. The sequence continues at coordinate 12,017,442 of BSBN01000382.1, read as the reverse complement.
GGATTTCTTGGAGGTGAGTTGGCGTAGGGTTTTCTCAGGCTATAGGTTGATGGGTTATTGCTGGAACAAGTGGGACAATAGCCAAAGGAGGCACTACTATTGGCACAGACGGCTAGATTTCTGGGAAAATGGGTAAGGGAGGCCTTGGGGCTATCTTCCCAGCTTGAATAAAGTAGTTTTATTCTCTAACAACAATCTCAAAAGAAATAGGAAGGGTGGTTCCTCCCATAGACTAGATCATTACATAAATTTTAATGTTCAAATATTTAAGATAAAACAAAAAAGCATGCCTTGGCAGGGGTTTTACCATTGTGAGAATCCTGTCCTAGGTTCTCTAAAATTGGTAATTGAAATCTACCATGTGTTCATGGGGTACCCTTTTGATGGTGCTCAACTACTCCAGCAATGGGAGATGATTGGATTTGTATTTGTAGTGCTTTTACAATCCATCTCCCAGTAGATCCCATGAAGTTATTGAATTTTTAGCAAGTCCTCTAAACCATTGTAAGGATTTACCTTTCAATGATGCAGCTAAAAGTCTGATTGCCACATTTTCTTGGTTGACATTATGTATAGAACAAAGAGATGCCACATCATGAATGTGCTCAACAACTGTAGTATGGTCTTCTTTGGTGAAATATGGCAGTCATTTAAGGGCTGCAACTGGAATATCATCATGCTGAGTAAGTTATAGTGGGCTACCTCCATTGAAGGGGGTAAATGCATACTGCCTAGCCATTATGGGTATTTGAACTATCAGCACCGGATGACTTCTTCTTCATGTTGAAGTTGGAGGTGTTGATTTTGATCTCCTCACTAAATCAATTGTTCTGCTCGCTAATCTACCTCTTCTTTGTGGTGGAGATAGCTGTAAATATTCAAATGGATCATAACTAGATTTGGTTTTCATAAGCTGGTAACACTAATTTGCATGCAAGACTAGAGAAAAAATGAGTTGCCAAGTATATGGTAGAAGCCTCCAAATGTTGGAATGCTGTTGTTACCATATTTTCACAACTCAAAAATTGGCAGAGCTGGTATATTGTTTATTTTAAAGTGAAAAAATTCAATTTATTTCTGCCTTACTTAAGCCTTTACATGTATTGATTTTATAAGGAGTTCAGTTGTGATAGTACAAGGGATGCATGAGGTTTTCAATTCAGTTATTCAAGAGAGGAAAAGTCTTTTAGATCATTCATTGCATTGTAGAACATTCAAGAGAGATAAGTATTTCATTCACCACAATGGTTATTCATTTACAAAGTTGCAATACATAAAAGAATAAGCATTGCATTAAAAGAAATAATGACATATCAAATGTCCCACACAAGCCGTGGGTATAGCTGAACATATGTAACTATAAAGAAAAGGCTATGCATCTAAAAACAAGAAAGAGAAGGTCATAGCCATCATTGCCTTAGAGGTCTTCAATCTTCAAAGTTGTCTTATGTCCTACTCCTAATCTTTGACATGAACCTGCAAAAATGTGGGAGGGTCCCATTAGAAGCTTCGGTTATGAAATCCCTATATCCTATCAGAAGATGCATATCACCTTGTTTATAATGCATTAATCAATTATCAACATCCACATGTGAGAAGAATTGAAAGAGAAATAACCATTAAACTTCATTTCTTTATTCTAATCTGTTTGTTTCATGTGCAGGTATAGGATAAGTCTTGTTGCTATCCTAAAGACATATCAACATGTGGTGCAAAATGGGCTCCCACAAGGGTAGAGCTCAACATGCTGCCCCTGAATCTTAAGGGGAATAAGATCAAAATATTCATTTAAACTATACAAAGAGAAGCATGATAAAGTAAATGTTTCCATACATCAACTCAGCCTATTGAGCTTCAGGTTCAATGTTCACCTATAACTACCAGTCCAAAAAGTGTTGAAACAATAATCATCAATGAACAATGAAGTTTTTTCATACGGCTGCCAATGAGGTATGAAACTGAAATATCAAAGTTATAGTGTCATATATTGATCATTTTTAATCATGGTATTGGTAAAATAATTCAAGTGAAATGAACAGAGTCTCACCATTCAATATGGTATGAATACAAATGCATTTGGTAGAAAGACTATGATAGGAATAGCAAGGGGCTATACTGTTCACATGGAGCAATATATCATTCATAAGATAATCTCAATGTTTCCAAGTGACTGTCATGATAACAAGAAGAGTCAAATATAGTTGTTCATGTCCATCTATAGAAAATGCAACATCCAAAGTAGCTCAATAAGGTACTTGGGGACAGTCATAATAAAGTTGAATTCATAATTGCATGCTTATAAAGCAAAGCCATAGACTATCAATTTGATAATCAAGTGAAATAGTATAGCCATTAGGGAGACATAGAGTACAAGTATCCAATACATGAGGACAACATATATAGTCCCTTTTGCTGATGAAAAAATACAATGTTCAATGCAGC